>RJWJ010010547.1:0-46739 GCA_004363605.1 Indri indri | reverse complement strand
TGCCCCATGACATTTGCAAGACCATAAAATCCAGGAGACAACCTAACAGAATATACATTCTTCCCAACCTTTGAAAAACATGATTCTTCTTTTTATCCATTCCTAGCTTTCATTTTTTTAAAAAAGGCATTAATTTTCTTTCAATTAGAAAATCCTCTCAGTAATTCTCATGCAAGACTATAGTTGCAGATGTAAAAAATTCCTAAAATATAGCACATCGGAAGATTTATTAAATACCCTGTATATCAAAGATGATGCGGAGGTCATCTAATTCTATTTCATAAATTTTATGGCAGTTTTTACATTCAAAATGCCATTTCACTTTTAAAGTAAACGTTATTGAAATATAGTGTGCAATTAAAAAGTGCACAAACCACATACAACTTAATGTTCACAAAGTAAATAAATACAGTTGTGTCAAGACCACCCAGATCAGGAATAGAACGCTATGAGGCCCCCAAGAAATCCTGTCATATGCTTTCCAATCCATACAACCTAAAGTCAGGCACTCTGTGGACTTTATCACAATATTTAGTTTTGCCTGTTTTAAAACTTTATATAAATGATATCATACAATATGTACTTTTTGTGTCTGGCTTCTTTTACTTAATGTTTGCAAATTCATTTGTGTTATCTCTGGTAGTAGTTCATAAGATCTGTAGTGATGTCCCCCTTTTGTACTTGGACCTTTTCTCTTTTTCCTTGTGAGATTTTGTTAGGGTGTATCAAATTTTATTAGTCTTTTTCAAAGAAGCCACTTTTGGCTTAGTTGATTATTTCTGTTGTATTTTTTTATGCTGTATAAATTTTATTCTTAATGTTTATTATTTACTTTTAATAATAACAAATTACTAAATTTCTAGGTTAAATCTACCATGCTCAGAGAACCAATGAAACATGCAGACTGAAAACAAAATGTTTATTTTATTTTTGGTGGCCAGGTATAGTATTTCATGTATGATAATTACATCAAGTTGGTCAATTATGTGATTCAAATTTTCTATTTTTTAAAACTTATTTTCTTGTCTCCACTTTTGTCAGTTACTGGGACAGCTGTGTTAAAATCTCTCATTATGAGTGTAAATTTTTCTATGTCTCCCTGATATCTGTCAGGTTTTGCCTTCGTTCTTCATAGGTTAACATATCTTACTGGCAGATATATTCTTTTATCATAACATCTTCCTTTTTTCTTTAATGTTTACTTTGCTATTATTAATAGTATAATGAACCAGTTTTTTTGGCTTAATATATGCATAGTGATTATTTTTCATACTTTTAACTTTTCTGTATTCTTACATTTAAGATGAACACCTTGTAAACATAGGCTTATTTTGTTTTGCTTTAGTTTTTATTTTAACTCCACTCTGACAATCTCTTTTAAGTGGATTATTCAGTTTATTTACATTTAATGAAATTACTGAGATAGTTAAGTTTAAATCTACCACCTTAATATTTGTTTTCTGTTCATCCAACCTCTTTCTTCTGTGTTCTTTTTTCTTTGTTTTCCTGTATTCTTGTATTCTGTTTATCAAGAGTTTTTTTTAACTGTTCCATTTTCCACCATTATTAGCTGTGGTTTATAAATTCATTACAATGTATTTTAGCAATTACCTTGGATATTGTCACATTTAATGATGACTTACTAGACTCTAATATAAATTTGAATACTTATCACCTTTTAAGACAATATTGGAACCTTAGTATTACTTTGTCACTTAATCTCTCCAGTTGTTTATTGCCATGCTTTTATTTTTATGTATACATAAAACTCATCAAAATTATTTCTATTGTTTAATACAGTCAATATTTATTTAAATATTTGCCCTTTCCATTGCTCTTTTTTTCTATTTCAAAATATTAAGGGGGTACAAACGTTTTTGTTGTATGGATACCTTTTACAATGCTTAGGGCTATTAGAGTGCCCATCACCTGAATAGTGTTGATTGTACCTGACAGGGAGGTTTTTACTTCCGTTTCTTCTTATTCCTTCCCACATTTTTGTGTTCCCACTTGGAATTTTTTTCCTTCTATCTAAACATTTATTTATTATTATCATTTTAGTGCAATGTACTTGTTATGAATTCTGTGGGTTTTGCTTGTGTTAAAATTTCTTTATTTTTCTTTTTGAACGATATTTTTACTGGGCTTTGAATTCTAGATGGGAAGTTGTTTTCTTTTATCACTTTAATGACGTCATTCCATTGTCTTCTGGCTTCCAGTATTTCCTCTTGAAAACTCAGCTGTAATCTTATTGTTGCTCGTTTGAAGTTAATACATGCATATATTCTTTTTTCTCTGGCTACTTTTAAGATTCTCTCTTATCTTTCATGTCAGTTATTTTATCAGGATGTGCCTACGTGTAGTTTTATTTGTATTTACCTTGTGTGAGGTTTGCAGTACATTCTAAATCAGTAGTGTAAGGTTTTATCAGCTTCAGAAATTTTCTTTTTATACCTCCAAATATTACTTCACCATTCTCTCACTTCTGTCTTTCTAGACTTCATTTATAATTATGTTAGTCCTTATCATTATACCCCACATGTTCTTACCCCTTTTCTAGATTTTATACATTTTTTTACATTCTGTGCTTTTTTCTGGTTATCTTCAATTAAAGTATTTTCAGTTATTTAATCTTCTCTTCTTTTTTTGTTAAACTCATCCATTGAATTTTTCTTTCTAGCATTCCATTCTGTTCAGTTTTAGAACTTCCAATTGATTAATTCAGTTCTCTGGTTATATCTCCATAATTTCTTTGATTTTCTTAACCATATTAATTATAGTTATTTTAAATTCTGTGTCTGTTACCTCATATCTAGACCACCTATGCATTGGTATTTATTTTCTGTTTTCCTCTTATTCCTTTTGCATTTTCTTTGGAAATTTTGATAGCTTTTATTGAATGTTGGACATTTTCAATAAAAAACCATAGAGGCTCCCAATGACTTTTACCTTCCCTGAAGAGGATATTTTTTTATTTTAGCAGGTAATTAGAGTATGGGTAGAAAATCTCAGTTTACTCTAGTACGAAATGTATTTGAAGTTGGCTTTCATATACGTGTGTGTGTGTATTAGCTTGTCTATTTCTAGTTGGAATTTTTTAGCTAAAATATAGCTTTATAGGAGTTCCAACTGAAAGCCTGGATGTTCACCAAGGCTGCTCTTCATTGACAAGCCCTGAACTCCAATTTTTGTCTCCCTAACATTGTGGACTGACAAAAGATTTGTTCTGACTTTCAGCTTTTTGCCTCTCTCCACTCTTAAAGCAGCAAATTCTTAAGAGAAAGGGTGATGTACAACACAGTGCTCATCTCCACATGTTTTCCTTTGCTTCCGGATGTTGCTTTGGAAGCTCTCCAGTGCCTTCCACAAAATTTCTTTCTCCTCTTTTCTACTTTTTAAAAGTATCCAGTTTTCCTATTTGGTAGGAAAGTTGGTCTTATATTTACTAGTTGGTTATGACTAGCAGTGAAATTCATTTCCTAATTTTAAATTGTAACACTCAGAGAAACTGGCTATTAGGAAATGTCTCCATTTTGGTCCTCATTCCTTAAATATAGAAAGAAAATCAATATTTTGACAAAATAAAGGGATTTTTATGTGATATAGAGTTTATTGCCAAGTCTTCATTTCTAAATTTTCATATAAATTCTTTGGAATTTTTGGAAGAAAAATCTTGGCCAGGTTTTTATCTGATTTGATGTGTTGGAACATTACTTACTGACTAAATCTGTATATATAATACTTCTAATTTCTAATGAAATCTGGGGCAAAGATGGATATTTTTGTCAATAGTGATTTCTGGATATACACATTTTGTGTATTATATGTTTCACACCTTTATACAGGCCGAGGATCCCTTATCCAAGGTGGTTGGGACCAGAAATGTTTCAGATTTTTTTTTTTTTGGATTTTGGGATATTTGCATTACTCTTACTGGTTGAGCATCTCTAATCTAAAAATCCAAAATCTAAAATGTTCCCACAAGCATTTCTTTTGAGCATCACCTTGGTGCTGAAAAACTTTTAGATTTTGGAGCATTTTGGATTTGGGATTTTTGAATTAGGGATGCTCAGCCTGTACTGTTAATACTTCCAGCTGGAATTATTTTAAGCCTTTTGTATTCCGTCATAAAAATTGTGTTTTTCTTTTGCTCTTCAACTTTAGTCCCTGACAGTTGTTAACAGCAACACAGTTATAGATTATTAAACCACCTTCTGGAATGTTAAGAAACTATAGGTTTACCCAAGAATGTGCAATATAAAGATTTGTGTGTGATCTAATTTCAGCTTAGCTCTTGAAGTTTATAAGAAAGGTTGGAACTGCAGAGCTCATGCTCTTGGTTGCTGTAACTGGGAAGCACCCTGGGGAGAGTGGAGTGGCCGTGACAAGAAATCCGAGTAGTCTTACATGATGCTGGTGCTAGCTTAGACCTCACCCAAATTACTTTGGTCTTATAGAGCTCCTTCAGATTAGAGATTTGTGTTTTTGAATGAGCGACTCAGTTGCTGTAGTCTCCAATATCCTTATTGTTCAAGTAAGTTTGTAATTCCATATATATTGCCTGTTTCAGAAGTAAGATTCAAATGAGATAATGTATGTGAGAGCACTTTGTAAATTGTGAAACTCTATGCACACATGATGATAGGCACAAACCCAGGACCTAGAGAAATCTTTTGGCATATCTATTGATCAGAGCCCTTTTCTTCTGCACATGTAACAATGCATCTCCTAGCACATTATGTTTCTAATTTCATTTCTGGGAATGTTAATATAAATCACTTTGGAAATCCAGACTGGGAGGAAAAGATAAAGGTTATTGTTTATTTACTTTTACATTTCTTATTTTTATTTGTGCTGTAGTATATTTTCTTATGTCTTGCCAGAAGGAATTTCAATAGTTATCCATTCACTCATCTTATTTTATAGATAAGGTAACCCAATAATATAGATAAGGCCCAAAAAGGTGACATCCCCTATTATGGTCTCATGGTTAATCATTGTCAGAGCCAGAAAAGAAAGAACTCTCCTAATTCATTTTGTTGATATACTGTATGATGCAGCGTGGCATCATTGCAGATAGAGAACACACACACGTGTCTTCCTGTGTGCACATACATCCACATGCACACTCAGAAGAAATAGCTTTTCTGAAGCTGTGAGAAAGGATCTGACTGCATTTCTCATCTCTTTCTTCACCCTAAAGTGATAGGGGAGAATGAATTTCCTTTCCACTCAAACACTCTTCTGTTAAAGCATCGATAGATATCTGCTTGTTGGAATCTTTTGCTTCCTCTCAGCATATCTTTCACACCCTGAGAAGACATGAATACTAGAACCCAGAGTCTGTGAATATGACCCCAAGCTTGAGGGGTGGAGTAGTGGCCGGGGAGTGATGCCAGAGGAGAAGTGGGATGCATAGACTTGAGAACATGGGAAAGGGAGCCCAGGAGTTTAAGCAAATACAGTAAGAAAAGACAGCATCTTAATGTGAGTGTGATAGTCTTAAACTTTGAACTCGGGGATGTGAAAAGCAATTATTTGGGGGGAAAAGAAAGGCAAGATTTTTAGATGAGACTGACTTGATGACGTGAATACAAAGTGAAAAAAAATGTTCGGAGACCATTATTGTTCCACTTCAGTAGCTTAAAAATTTTGTTTTCTGCTAGCTAGCATACTTTGCAGATGGGTGTGGATACCCTTGAGGAGATAAGCAGTACCTGGGTGTGAGAACCCATGGGTATATATTTGTGCAGCATCAATTTTAGTTATGGTGAATAATTTAAAATATTTATATCAAACAGGAACAAATTGTTGAGTACGATATAATTGTCAAAATACTTGAGTACAATACAAGATTCCAAGGAAATTCTCCCTCCTGAGTGCTGATTGAATCTCCTTCCCTCAGACTCACCAGTAAACATGACACTCACTTTCCTCTGTCATTGAAAGTACTTAAGTAAAAACACTTGAGAATCACTGGAGCATTTGTGTTCTAGAATATGTCTAGGCACCCTACATAATTCTAACAAATCCCTCCCTCTGCTTTTCTGTCCTCTGAATACCAAAATCAGATGTTGCCTTTTTAACTTCCTAATGCATAGAAGTTATAAGTATAGAAAGTTGATTCTTCGTGTCAACCTGACACATTCTTACCTATACATTTTCATTTGCTAGTTACTTCTCTTGGGCAGTTGTGTTTATACCTCAGTGTCCCTTCTAACGAGAGTAATTATTTTACATCTGGCTTTAAAAGGTTTTACAATTTTGAATGATTCTCTGCTTAACATGAGAGAACATGCTATGTTCACATCCAGAATAAGAAGAAATCATTTTTAATGTGCAAAATCTACTTTGAATGAATGAACAGAAGTAGAAAATAAAGGAGGAAATGGAGAAGAAATTCATAAAGTGCTTTGCCTGATGGAATTGTATACTGAAATTGACATCCTTACTTTGTATTTATAAAGGATTCAAGGAATTTGAAAGAAAATTAAATTATCAGACTTCAAAAAATATTTAAAATTCAAAGATTTTTTTTTTAAAATAAGGCAATATACTTTGTAAAAAGTAAAATCATCCTTCTCAAACAGTCATTAAGAGTTTAATGGTATGTAAGTTCTCTGAAGCATATACCCACATTAAAATTATGACAAAAGGACATAGACCTTGATTTAAAGAAATCGAGAGATAGATATTAATATTAACTGAGTCTCAAAAGTTAAATTATTGAAAATGTATGAAGGAAATTTAAGGAAATTTAAAAGTCTCAGATTTAATGATTTGAAACAAATCTCCATATTGGATAATTAATATTCTCTATGAGGCCCTTAAATGGGGGGAAAAACTTTTATCATCTATTTTACTTTGTTGTCTTAGGTTACAGCAGAATTAATATTTTCTCTTTTTCCATACTAGGTTCTCAATGATGTAAATGCAATGCTAAAGGTGATGAGTTATAAAGAGCTACAACATATCTGACAGTTTCAATTACTGACACCATTGTTATTAAGTACAATTTCTCCTCATTGTCCTTCCTTTTTTTTTTATCTAAAAGTGAAGAGGAACAACATTATTAAATATCCAAAACCATTATAGGAACTTTGAGAAGCTTAATTTTACATCTGATGTACACTCTAAATTGATTACTAATGGAAATCTGTCAACAGGTATATGTTAAGCAATATAGTGTATTGTAAAGAACTTCTTGGCATAAATAGTGGGTTAAAATGGGGGTAGATTTTTTCTGTCAATTTCACAGCAGTTGCACTGGATATGGGATATAACTTTGTGTTTCTGATACTGCTTCCTTGTACTTAGGACAAGATGAGTCTCAGTTAGTTCCTCTAAAAATTGTGGGGTTCATTAGACTAATAGATAATTGCCAAGATGCTATCTGCCACTAATATTTTATAAATCTATGGCCCACACAGGCAGTGTTTCTCCAGTTAGGAGCACCAGCAAACTAAACAAAGTGTCATGGCAATGATCATACAAAGGAGAATTTAAAGTTTTACCTCTCTCACACAACTGTTTTCATTTTTCTATGTTCTCTTCCATATTTGTAGATTTGTACATTCATTTAATCATAATGTGGATACAACCAATCTTAGCAGGATTTAGTGACTCTTGAATGAGTTACAGTGTATGAAATGACCTTTAAAACTCTAAAGGGCTATTCCAAAGTCAAAGGAAGCCTGTTATTATTGACCCTCTTTCTGAAATATTTCTCCATATTTCTACAAGGGAAAAAGTGATTAAAAAAAAAGACAGAAAGGTTGGGTGAGGTTGTTGTATGCAGTGAAAGTGCCTTCATAAACACAGAGGGCTGTCCTATACAACGCCTCAGGGAGTCAAAGAAGGTACAGTCCCTCCCCTTGAGATGCTACCAGTCTCGTGCAAGTGTATTAGTTTCTTACTGCTGTTGTAACAAATGAACACAAACTTAGTGGCTTGAACTAACACAAATTTATTATTTTATGATTCTGTAGGCTAGAATTTTGACATGGATCTCACTGGGCTAGCATCAAGGTATCAGTAGGGCTCAGTTGCTTTTTGGAGGCTCTAGAAAAGAATCCATTTCTTTGCTTTTTCCAACTTCTAGAGGCCATCTGCATTCCCTGGCATATGGCTGTTTCCAGCAACTTCAAGGTCAGCAATGTTGCATCTCTCTAATAATTATTCCATAGGCATATGTCTCTTTCACTCTCCTTTCAGGAACCCTATGATTACACTGGACCCACCGAAATAATACAGGGTAATCTCATCATGTTAAGATCCTTAGCTAATTCTCATATGCAAAGGCCTTTTTGCCCTGTAATGTAACATATGCACAGATTTCAAGGATTAGGAGGCAGGTAACTTTGCGGAGCCATGATTCTGCCCACCACATAGGGCAATCACGTGAACGCATAATCACAATGACAACTCAGTCAATGAAGTAGCCGCACTTGGCTGTAAGACACTGTGATGACATAATGCAGGCTGATTTTGTGCAGCTCCAAGTGCAGGAGGCAGGAGAAACTTGCTGGAGGAGATCAGGGACAGAGAGGTGACGACAGGATGAGTAGGAATTAGCCACTTTAAAGGATGCAGGGGGTGGCTTTCAATAGCAGGCAGGCAATGCAGAGAAAAAGCCTCTATTGAAATCCCTCCTGTCACTGCTATGTCCTACACAGCCCTAACATCTATGCATTGCATTTGTCACAGTCCCACCTTAGAGAAAAGCTCTGTCATCTGCAGCATGGTCACAGGTATCTTAACTGCGTGCATCACACCCGACAGTTCAGCGATCAGAGCTATACTTTCACCATCTACATATGATCCTGCCACTTGCCTGCTTTAACTTATTAACCTACCCACATTCTCAGTATACAATTCATCTTTTATGTAATGAACCAGACCTCCCAAGATCAGGAAACACAGCCGTCCTTTTCAGCCACATTCCTTGATGACTCTTTTCACTCCTCTAAAATAATGCATGAGATTCATATAACTAACATCCTGCAATGTTAGTTGGACGGGTATTTTCATGTCCACTCTACAGAGAAATCTGAGAGGCTATGACTTACTTCAAACCACATAGCTAATGAGTGACTGAGCCCCACTGTTTTTCCCACCACCCTGCGAGGAGGCCAGCCCACTGTCAAAAGTTAGATTTTTGCCTTTGGGGGTCAAAGATGTAGAAACAACCCAAGTGCCCATGAATACATGAGTGGAATAGTAAAATGTGGTATATGTATACCATGGAGTTCTACTCAGCCACAAAAAGCAATGGTGATCTAGCACCTCTTGTATTATCCTGGATAGAGCTGGAGCCCATTCTACTAAGTGAAGTATCCCAAGAATGGAAAAACAAGCATCACATGTACTCAACATCAAATTGGTATTAACTGATTAACACTTAAGTGCACATATAGTAATAACATCCATTGGGTGTCAGGCAGATGGGAGTGGGAGGAGGGGATGGGTATACACACCTAGTGGGTGCGGTGTGCACCATCTGGGGGATGGACATGCTTGAAACTCTGACTCGGGTGGGGCAAAGACAATATATGTAACCTAAACATTTGTACCCCATAATATGATGAAATAAAAAAGAATGTTAGATTTTGTTCCTGGAGATTTCAAGATGGATTTGGGGACAAACTACCTTCTTGTTTTCTGCAAATTCATTTTCCCTGAAGCCAGATAACATTGGGTTTGGGGTATTTTGAGGGAATGGTAGTGAGTCATAACAAGTTTAATTCCTTTCACTTCACATGTTCAATGGCCCATATAATTACAAAGTACAGGGATTTCCTCTCTGCTGTTAACAGAATTACCAAGTTAAGAATGTCTTGATCTTAATTAGCTTTTACTAGGTCTTTCTGACGCCCAAATAATATATGTGGCTAAATGATAAACATTAAGGATGAGGACCATTTTCCTTTGTTTCTAAAATACTGTTTAAGGAATATACAAAGGGAACTTACATGGAAATATTTATATCAAAAGTCTTTTTTTAATGTAATATATGCCACTTTTCCATAGGAGAAAACTAACAGTTTAGATAAGGGATACATTTTTAAAAGTCAAAAAAATGTAAAAAAAGAAAGAATGAAAAAAAGTGTCTCTTTTACATCTTTGCATTGAGTTGTCCATTTTCCTTATTTTTTTCCTTGCTATACAAACTCTAGACATCTTAAACCTTAGCCATTGACATTCTTACCAATTCTTCTGTAAGTCCTGCCAAATAATTGTATAGCTTTTTTTTCATTTGCTTATGTGCCAGTCTTCTTCCCTTTCACAAACACACTCTACCTCTCTGCATTTATACACACAGCTCTCACCCCTCAACTTCTTCCCTATTTTAGATTTCCCCATCTGAAGCATTTATCAGAAGATCCCTCTGTGACTGGTGGAATAAATCAAAACTCTGTAATTATTTACTACTGTTAATACATCTGGCAGCTTGGAAAACAGGGATCAAAGCCTAGATTTACAACTTACTGTGTGAACCTTATCAAATTCATTTTTGGGTTAAGTCTCAAATTTTGTTTAAATCAATACAGTTAGAGTAATAATAATAGATCTGTATGGTTTTCAAAGAGTGGGGTCAAATAATGTTTATAATGTTCTTAGCAGTGTGCTTGATACATAGTGAGCAATGGCTAAACAATGGCTGTCATTGTTATTACTGTTATTGTTACAACCAGCACGACCATTGAACCTTTACATACAGGAAGATAAGGAGCAGAACATGAGGACTGGAAAGAGAAGGATGCATTCTTGTATTATTTCTAGGCATGAGGGTGCTTTTTGCAAGGAGACAGCTATAAAGCATTCTCCTGGGATGCTCCTATCTAATGCCGAGAACCTAGGTGACCCATCTCCAGAGAGAGCATTTATAATTCACACAGTTGGGGAGAGGGGCAGGCCAAATGCTAGGAGACTGCCCAGGCCTCGGAAACAATGTCAGTGAACTGGAGGGACTCTTGTAGAGGAGAAGGTGCTGAGCAGAGGGTAGCAAGTCTCTCCACACAAAATTCCCACCCCGCTGTATTATTGTTGCCAATTTCAGAAAAGATTTGGATTAGGAATTCTAATTTAAATTCCTATATTCCTGTAGAAGGAACAGTGAAAATAAATGCAAAAGAAGAGGAAAACTTGACCTTGGTTTTGCCTCTGCTAAGTGCTAGATACGGTTCCTAAACCACACATACCTTATGTCACTTAGTGACATAGTGAGCCTACATTGATGGGGTGGACATTACTCCCCCTGTCGTCTTACAGGTGAGAAAACAAGCTCCTGAAAGGTTAGGCACCGGATCCAACTCACTGAGCTCCCAAGAGAGGACCTGCCCCTATTTCAAGTTTTTTCCCCTCTACCCCAAATCCCATCTTAATCAGGAGTCCCGCAGGCATCTGGGCAGAGAGCTGGCAGAAGCGCATGTAGCTCTGGTCCTGGACTTTTGGCTGTGCTTGGCATCACCAGGGCAGTGCTCAGCTACGGGGCTCTTGTAACTGAGATCTGTCTGCTTTCATGAATGTACAGAAGCGTAAATTCTGTTCTCTGACTGGGAAGCGTTTTGTTCCAACATCAAGGTTGTGTGGGAGTAGAGCATTGTTGTTACACCCCATATTGTTGTAACCTATTTCAAGTTATCCTTTCTGAGATTTGAGTGTTCTTTTTTTAGTTCCAATTTTGTATAAAGTTCTGCCTTTCTGGGATGACCTTATGAGCTACTGATCCCCTTTTCATGGAGGGACTCAGAGGAACGGGAGTCACCCAATGGTTCTCCGTGGCACTCTGCAGAGCAAAGCAGACCTAAAGGTTTTATGAAAGTCCTGAGCAGTCAGCAGTAGTCTGTTTTCCAAGAAAAATGTTTTCTCAGGTGATACAGGAAATGATTTTTATAAATGGAACTTAATGGTATTCTACAGACGTGGACTGGTTAGGAAAGAAACAAAATCATCACAAGAGAATGCCCCAAACCTCCCAAGAAAGGCTCTGAAATATGCACATAGGCTATTCCGATCTTGTATTCAGGCCCTGGCAAAGTCAAGATTTATATCAGAACTTAACTGTAGCATTTTTTACTCTAGAGGAGCTATGCATTTTGTTTTGTTTCATTTTGTTTTTGCTTTTGTTTTGTATTGTCTAAATAAATTGAGTTTCAGAATTCAACAAAGATGGTGTGTTAAAATATCCAAATAAGGGAACACAAAGGCTGGTTCCCAATAGGCAAGATAAGAGACCATTTCATAAACAGAGGGTATGTAAGCTCAACCTTGACATAGGGTGGTGTTTTGACAGGTGTAGAGGCATAGAAAATAGTTTGAATAAAGATGAGTATAATAAAAATGCATATGTGTAGGCAAAGCAGCACCACCAAGTAGACGTACTTTCAGAGCCCAGAACATGTAGGATTTGGATTCGATTCCATCTCTCACTAACTGGACACAGTAGGCAAATTTTGTATGTCCTCAGATACAAAGTTTCTTCATATAGAAAGGGCTAGGCTAAAGGTAGAAATAGATAATGTGCATTAAAAGTTTTTACATCCAAAAAACATGAATTTCCCTTCCCCTTTCTTTAATCTGACAAAACATCAACTTGACATTTTCCTTTTGATTGGTGGTTTGTAATTTATTTCCCAAAGTGGAGATGGGTGCACTTCTGAAGTGTGGTTTTATGAACATGTTTGGTTATGGGTTGTTTTTTTCCCATTTATTTCTATATCCCATGAATAAAACCAGGGGCATAAAAATAGTTCTATCATTTATTTAAACTTTAAAATCTAGAAAATTTATTATAGTATTTATGTTGAAAGCTGATATCAAATTCATTTCTCCAAATATGTTAGCACATGAGAAAAGACAACAACTGTCTTAGGAGTGGGGGTTACAGCTCCAATTTTTCTTATCTTTAGCCACATAGCCCTCTTCAATGAAGCCAGTTTTGTCTCTTAATCCATGAACATGGTAGTTAAACTTCGTTTGTTTGTTTTTTTTTTTTAATTGGCAATCCCTGTATTAGTCTGCTAAGGCTGCCTTAGCAAAATACCACAAACCTGGTGGCTTCAATAACAGAAATGTGTTTTCTCACAATTCTGAAAGGTAGAAGTCCAAGGTTAAGGTATCAATAGAGTTGACTTTTTCTGAGGGCTCTCTCCTTGGCTTGTAGTTTTCTCCCTGTGTCTTTCCTATCTGATTGTGTCCTAATTGCCTTTTCTTAGAAGGATACAAGTCATCTTAGATTAGGGCCCACCCTAAAAACCTCATTTTATCTTAACTACTTCTTTAAAAGTCCTATCTCCAAATACAGTCAGTTCTGCGGTACTGAGCGTTAAGACTTCAACAGGTAAGTTTTAGGGGGACACAATTCAGGCCATAACACTCCCTTTGAGACTTTCACACCATTAGATGTAAGTAAGTGGAAATATATTTTTTAAGAAATGTTTTGTTGTGGTCTATCAGAAAGTAATGTTGAAAAGAAGGGATCTTTTAAAGTTATCTACCTTTGAGTTGAGCAGGGAGATGCTAATATATTTAACTGCATGAGCACATTTCAGAAAAAATGTTGACAGGGATTTAAAGCTTTGTTATTTTCTGTTAATGATCTTGTTATATATCTTCCCATCATGAGGCAACAGAGTAAGCTTGATTAAAAAATTATTTAAATTAATCCCCTGTGGAAATATCAGTAGGACTCATATTGAATCACCTAAAGTCACAGAATTTTAAAGTCTCCCAATTCTAGAGCACAATCGACCTTTAAATTTCATATATATGTACATACACATAAACACATATATATGCACACATATATCTATGCGTGTATGTCTACACACATACACTCACAAACGCTAACACTCTCTGTAGAAAAGCTTAGCATTTCAGATTTGGAAATTTAGAAATAGCATCAAGTATATTTTTTCAGGTTAACACTTTAAAATTTATTTTACCAAGCATCTGTTGTATGAAGAATAGTTTGCTCCTATCAGCAGTTAACAGTGTTCTCTAAAGTGTGACTTTTGCAGGTCACTTTGTCTACTTAAGAAAAAATAGACAAAATGTTATGTGTTTACTATCTCTGCAATGTTTAATGTGCAAACTTTTAGCTTGAATTTCACATGTGTCCTGCAGACTGCCATCAGCTTCACCTACTATTACCCGCAAGCCCTCCAAACCCGTTATTCCAGTCAAAATGTCTTCAGAAAATACTTAGGACTTATTCCTATGAAAACACCCCTTGCCTGGAAAGCTGTCATCCACAGCTTGACCATCTCTACTCAGCTGTATCTCACTTTCTCTTGAAGCATTCTATTAACCACCTGTATTAAAATGACCAGTTCTTAGTGTTTATGTCTATAGAAAGCATTTTTTACTGTTAGTTTTTTATCAATACATAATGATGGTACATATTTCTGGGGTATATGTGATATTTTGATACATGCATACAATGCGTAGTGATCAAATCGGGGTAATTGGAGTATCCAGCATATCAAACATTTATCATTTCCTTGTGTTGGGAACATTCCAAATCTTTCTTCCAGCTATTTTGAAATATATCATAAATTATTGTTAACTATAGTCATCTTACTATGTTATTGAACACCAGGTCTTATTCCTTGTATCTAACTGTATTTTTGTAATCACTAACCATCCCTTCTTCCCCCCAACCCCCTCCCATCTACCCTTCTCAGCCTCTGGTAATCGTTATTCTATGCTTCACCTCCACGAGAGCAACATTTTTAGCTCCCGCATATGAGTAAGAACATGCAGTATTTGTCTTTGTGTGCCGGGCTTATTTCATTTAACATAATGTCCTCCAGTTCCATCCGTGTTGCTGCCAATGACAAGATTTCACTCATTTTTTATGGCTTACTACTATCCCATTGTGTATATATACCACATTTTCTTTATCCATTCATCATTGATGGACACTTAGGTTGATTCCATATCTTGGCTATTGTGACTAGTGCTGCAATAAACATGGAAGTCTAGATTTTTCTTCAATATACTGATTTCCTTTCTTTTGGATATATAGCCAGCAGTGGGAATGCTAGATCACACAGTAGTTCTATTTTTAGTTTGAAAAATCTCTATACTGTTTCCCATAGTGGCTATACTAATTTTCATTCCCACCAACAGTGTATGAGAGTTTCCCTTTCTCTGCATCCTTGCCAGGGTCTGTTATTTTTATTCTATTTTGTAATGGCCATTTAACTGGGTGAGATGATATATTATTGTAGTTTTGATTTGCATTTCCCTGATGATTAGGGACGTTGGATTTTTTTCATATTCCTATTCGCCTTTTTATGTCTTCTTTTGAGAAATATTTATTCAGATCCTTTGCACATTTTGAAATCGGATTATTTATTTATTTTATTTTTGCAGTTGTTTCTTATATATTCAGGTTATTAGTCCCTTATCGGATAAATGGCTTGCAAGTCTTCTCCCATTCTGTGGGCTTTCTCTTCACTTTGTGGATTGTTTCCTTTGCTGTGCAGAAGCTTTTTAGCTCAATGTGATCCCATTTGTCTTTATTTGTTCTTGTTGCCTACGCTTTTGAGGTCTTACCCAAAAAAATCTTTGTCCAAACCAATTTCCTGAAACATTTCCTCAGTGTTTTCTTGTAGTAGTTTCAAAGTTTTGGGACCTTAGTCCATTTTGAGTTGATTTTTTTGAATAGCATGAGAGAGGGAATTCTAGTTTCATTCTCCTGTATATGGATATCCAGTTTTCCCAGCACCATTTACTAAAGACTATCCTTTCCCCATTTGTGCTCTTGATGCCTGTGAAGAAAATGAGTTGGCTTTAAATGGGTGGTTTATTTCTGGGTTCTCTATTTTGTTCCATTGGTCCAGTGTGATTTTGATGCCAGTACCATACTGATTTGGTTACTACAGCTTTGTAGTATATTTTGAAGTCAGGTTGTGTGATGCCTCCAGCTTTGTTCTTTATAGCAAGCATTTTATAGTTAGTTCTAAAGGACGACCATCTTTGTTGGCCAGTGACATTATATAATTAATATTTAAATGTTTTTTATTATTGATCTGTTTTCCATCTAGTCCAACTTGATATCCACATAAAGCTATGTATTTCTTAAGGAAGAAAATACTTTAAGTAGATTTGGGTCTTAACACTGTCTTTTGCATAATTCTGGAATTAAAGGAAGAGTTTTTAAACAGCTTTCATACATGTGCTGAAGGACTGATCTGAAAAAATAAACATTAAAATTCCTATCCCCTGCAAAACTACATTATAAAATACAAGAAAAAAAACCAGATATGGCCATACACAGAGGTGTTTTTGAACGTGGCATTTTAATGTTTTGCTTTTCATTTTTCTATTGCCATTTTTCCTCATATGAAACTGGGCTCATTGAGGTCTGGCTACAAACAAATCTTCCAGATCTTGCCCTTCTTTGAAGCTCCAGGCTTCTCTTGTTCGTTCCAGGACCCTGCTATTTTTTCAGATCAGTTACAGGAGAAAAAGGCTTTTGGATAAAGGAGACCTTCAGGCATTGGACAGAGCAAGCAGATGAATGCGAAAGTACAGAACCCCCTAGGGACAGGTAATTAAGTAGTTATCTATGTCTTCTCTCAAGAAGTGTGCCAAAATATGCTCTAAGTAGTGCCTTTCTCAGCGTTGTGTTTCTTTTTTTAGAAATTAAAAGTATGGATCTGATGCCAAAGCTACAAACCATAAATCCAATTTAAGCAAAGAAAATCAAGACGTAGGACTGAAACGTACATTTGGAAGAGGCGGGGGAAGGCGGCCGGGGGGTCTGTTTCTGAATCGCGTCACCGCCTTCTCTTCCTCCCTCCCACCCTGCGCCCTGAAAACATGTCGAAACAACAAGATTACTTGTTAAATTAGCACACTATGACTGTGTAACTATATTTGTGAAACAGAGTCAAAGTAAAACTGAAAGAAAATTGAAATACAAAAAAAAAAAAAACGCTGAAAATTGAATACATAATTTAGTGTAAATCTTTTCCCAGATTTGAGTAGATCTAAATCCCTCTAAAATAGGCCTGGCTTGTCTACAGCTCCACATCTCACAGTTTGCTTTATGAAATATCAAAACACTCTCAAACTTTTAACTGCTGTAGACTTCTGTGTTTTTTAACTTCTGCTCTAATAAGCAAGGTCTGTCTGTTATACTTCAACAACTTAGTAGGAAACCATTTTCTTTTCTCCTCCGCATTCCCTTATACGCATGTCCTCTCTTCCGGGCTTTCTAATTACTCAGGGTCCAGCTCTTAGCAAGAGGAAAGGGGCAGAGCCTGCGACACTTTACCATGGGTGTGTGTGTGTCTGTGTGTGTGTGTGTGTGTGTGTGTGTGTGTGTGCGCGCACGCGTGAGCTTGCGCGCCTCAGGAGACAGGGGCCCTATGATAATGAACTATTTTTTCAATAGCGTCTGCTTTTTTCTCATGGTATTTGTTTTGCATCTTCAATGATTTTTTTCAAAGTAAACCTGAAATTAGTGCATGCAAGGCAGCAATCCTCTCCCCAGTTGCTTCCATAGATAACCATCCAAGTTCTTATTGAATGCGTTCTGCGACGACGGACCCATTACTTTGTGGGAGTGTTGATTCTTTCCTTGGAAAGCTAAGAGTGTTGGAAATTTCTTTGTTCTTATCAATTCATTTATTCATGTATTTACTGAGCACCTACTATGTGACAAGCTCTATTCTACGCATCTGAAATCTAGCAGTGACTAAAGAGACAGCAATCACTGCCCTTATTTATTTTCAATCTTGGTGTCACTCTACTTATTAATATTTGTCCTAATTCTGTCTTCCAAAGCAAAACTAAATAATTCACTCCGTGGTTTTTTGGCAGCCCCACAAATATTTGACCATGACTACATTTCACTATCTTCAGATTAAACATTCTCTAATACAATTCTTCCAAATGTCTACCATATCAATTGCTATCCTCTAATCTGGCAGTGTGCCCTCGTCGTGTGTTTTCACTAGTCACTGTGTGTCACATGTGGTCTGAGAACACTGGGCTCATCACCCAGAACAGGGCTGAGTGGTACATGGACAGGCTGGGACGTCCAGCTACAGGAGCTTTAATACCAGCTCCATCATTTCCTTGTTGTGTTGCCCTTGGACAAATCACACAGTGGCTTTGTGCCTTGGTTTCCTCATCTGTAAATAGTAATGCTACCTACCTCAAAACTTTGCTATGGGGATTACATGAGTTAATATAAGAAAAGCACTTGGAGTAGTTTTTGGCCCGAAGTGTGTGCTCAGGAAATGAGAGCCATTACTCTTACTATTGTTATAATTAATTTTGGATATTACCTCTCTCTTCACTCAACCTAATTGTTTTAGGACCCACATCATACTGTTGGCTTACTGATGCTGGGTATAATTGACAGCAATCTACTGTGGCTGTAAATTCCTTCCAACTCCTAGCAAAGAGCCCGGGACAAAGTAGATGCTCAACAAATTCCTGTTAAGTGAGCAAGTTAAAAATCTTGGCTTTTGAAAACACACTTAAACAGCACATGGGAATGATTTTTACTCTTATTTTCCAATGTGAAATGATCTATTCCCTGCAGTTGTATTGTAGAATGTTAGTGACTGATGTGCTGTTAAGATTTGTTAAGGAAATTTTTATGAACTACCATTTATTTAAAGCCTTAGTAAATAAAAATGATGGAGACATACCACTTCTTGGTGATAAAATATGCAGAAATGTTGGGTTTTATATGTGTGTGTGTGTTTACATATGTATATATGTATGTGTGTGTGTTTGAGTGTATAAACACACACACACACACACACACACATACACATCCCCATGGTCACAGCTAAACTCTAAATTCAAGAGCAAATTCTCCATTATTTTTCATGGAACTTTCACAGTGATTTCCAGGAATTTTATTTTTGTTTTCTTTCTTTCTTTTCATTACCTCTGGTTTATATCTTTTCCCCATCTGCCTGAAAGTGTCAAATGTCTACTTTGATAAATAGGCATCTCTGAATCCTTCTCCTCCTGCTCTTTTCCTCCACTGCTCAGGAGGTTCTGTGGGGAGTGACCCTGGTTAATAAAATGCTTCTATGACTCCCATCTCCTCCCAGAAGCAGCTGGAAGACAAATGTCTGGGAGAGCAACTTAGATGGGAGCAGAACTAGGATGTCTGCACCTTCCCTAAGTGGAAGTAGCTTTGTATTTATCAGTAACCTTTCCAATTAGCTCCCCATCAGGTGGAGGTTTCTTAACAGTTCTACGTATGAAAAGCAAAATGAGTTCTATACCCACCCCAAAATACTACTTCTCAAATGGATGAGTCTCAACTCTGGAGAATGTATAGATCAGTCCTTGTCATGCGCAGATATTTTCTCAAATTCATCCAGTGTCCTGTTAATTTTCTTGAAATGATACATCTAAAGAAATGCTTCCTGGCTCTAAAGCAAATGTATGCAAAAAAAAAAAAAAAAATTTGAAAACACCTTTTTCGTGCAAAATTCCCAGTGCACTGCTCTACTCTTTCTCTTAAGAAACTGTACATCTGTTGTAATTCTTGTTTTCAAGGTTAATGCAATATCCTGATTGCCGTGTAGCTTTCACTGAAAGGCTTTTGATACTGACTTTTATCAAATAATAATACACTTTAATTTCAACAGATGTCCTTGATTTTTTAACATCATAATTATTGTCATGCTAATCCTATATTTCAGACAATGTCACACAGCTGAAGAGAAAAATTAATATCATCTGCTCTAGGTTTGAATGGCTGTGAAAATTCTGTGAATGAGTCAAACAGCAGTTGTTTTCCTGATTCCTTAAGTTTAGGGAATCCCATTTTTCATTTCTGAAAGAAGAAGTGAATCATACTTTGTAGTAATTTAGCTGAGTGTGTTAAATTTACGTATTAAATTTTGCAGTGATTTAGCTGAGTGTGTTAAATTATGTATTAAATGTATGTATTAAATTTAACATATAATACTCCAAGCTTTTTTCCTATGTTCTTACTGATTCTCTATTTGCTATGTAATGTTTTTGAGAATAGATTTTGAAATTTCTGACTATCGTCTTAGAGTTTTCTATTTCTCCTTTAAGTTTTATCAGTTTTTGCATCATGTATTTGAAGCTCTGTCAGTAGCTGCATACACTTTTGGGATTATTATGCAGGCTTGGTGGATTGACGCCTTTATCATTGTGAAATGATTCTCCTTTATCCATCGTAACATTCCTTGCTGTGAAATCTATTTTGTCCTTTATTGATATAGTTGGATTATTTTTAGCATGATATATATCGATTTCTATCCTATAAAATGTATAATTTCACATGTTTATATATATATGCACACACACATCTATGAAACATCCCCATCCTCAAGATTATGAATATGTCCATCACCCCACGAGTTGCCTTACACCCCTTTGTGCTCTTTGTACTTCCAACCTTTTGCCCGTCTGTCTCTTCACAGATCTCCAGTAACAGGTCTTGTTTTGTCATTATATGTTAGTTTTATAGAATATTATGTAAATGAAATTGTAGAGTAGGTACGATTTTATTCAGCATAATTATTCATCATTATTTTCAATTTATCCTTTTTTTTACATCTGTCAATAATTCATTCATTCATTCCTTTCTTTCTTTCCTTTCTAAATACTCTTTTATTATATGGATATACCAGAGTTTGCTTATCCATTCAACTGTTGAATGAACATTTGAGTTGTTTCCAGCACTTGCCTATTAATAAATAAGCCTGCTGTGAATATTCATGGAGATGGTTTTATATGGACATATGCTTTTATTTCTATTTGGCAATGGCTGGGTCACATGGTAAGTTTATGTTGAACTTTTTAAGAACCTGAAAACTGTTTTCCAAGGAGATTAGAGCATCTTACATTCTCGGTCTCAGTGTATGGGAGTTCCAGTTTATCCACATCCTTGCCAATAATTGATATGATCATTTTTTAAAATTTTGATTTTATAGTTTTCATCAACTTGGAAAATTTCCAGCCATTATTTATTTAAATATTCATTTTTCTTTCTTGCCCCTTTGAAAGCCTCCTCTGGAGATTCCAATTAAACATATATACATTCACCCAAAGTTATCCGACAGCTCACTGCGGCTCTGTTAATTTATTTTAAATTCTTTCTCTCTGGGCTTCATTCGCAGTAATTCTATTGCTATGTCTTCAAGTTCACCACTCTTTTACTGCAATTCTTAACCTGCCATTAATCTCATCCAATGTATGGTATCATTTAACAAATTGTAGCTTTCATTTCTACAATCTCATTTTGGGCCTCCTTTATGTATTTTAAGTCTGTGTTTAACTTTTGAATGCATGCAATGCAGTTATAATAACTGTTTGAATATCTTTGTCTAACATTCCGCCCTGGATCAATTCTAGGTCAGTTTTGATTTATTAACTTTTTTATCCTTGTTATGGGTCATATCTCATTGCTTCTTTGCATGCTGAGTAATTTTTTTTGTTGGATTCCAAATACTTTGAATTTCACCTTTTTCAGTGCTGGATATTTACGTATTCCTCTAAATATTTTTGAGCTTTTTCTGGGATGCAGTTAAGTTTCTTGGAAACTATGCTCTTTTTAGATGTGGCTTTCAAGATTTGTTAGGTGAGACAGAATCAGTGCTCAGACTAAGGCTAATGTTTCTTCACTACTGAGGCACAACCCTTATTTGAACTATGACTTCTTCCAGTCCGACTACTGTTTCCAGCCCTGTATGTGTTTGAGGCACTGTAACTTCTAATCCTTTTCAGATAGCTTTTTTTTTTTTCCCCAGCCTTGAGTAGTTTCCTCACATGCAATTGCTGATCATTACCCAGCTGAATACTCTGCAGACCTTGGAAGTTCTCTCCTCTTTAGTACTCTGTAAACTATCTTCCTTGGGGCCCCTGGACTCTCAGCTCCAACTCCTCAATTTTTGGAGTCCACAAGCTTCTCCTGGGTGTCCCCTTCCTTCACCATGCCTTGGAATCTCTCTCAACCCTTTAAAGTCAGGCAAGAGGATGGCTCACCTCATCTGTTCCCTCATCTCTCAGGGACCACTGTCCTTTGTTCCTGATGTCCAGTGTCTTGCAGCATTTGATTTGGCATGTTTTTTGTTGTTTCATATGATAGGACACTTTTGGTCCCTGTTACTCCACCTTGGTCAGAAGGAGAAGTCACTTAGTCTTTTAATGAAAGTCTGCATGATTATTAAGCTTTCTCAGATTGTGTCTTATGGCTCACGTAACATTCACATTCTTGTTTTGTCATATTTCCAGCGCAGAAATTTGTTAGTTATATTA
The DNA here is from genome assembly GCA_004363605.1 of Indri indri. Lineage (NCBI taxonomy): Eukaryota > Metazoa > Chordata > Mammalia > Primates > Indriidae > Indri > Indri indri. The sequence continues at coordinate 24,458 of RJWJ010010547.1, read as the reverse complement.
TTTGACTCTAAAATATTAGCAAGCGTTTATAATACTCCTGGGCCCTTGTTTCTCAAGCCATTTGGTTATATTTGATTAGCATCGAACTTTGTGAAAACATAGTGAGAGATGTTATTAATATTTATAATACACAATTGTATTTTGTGTTATAATAAATATAAAATGTCTTCTGTGTTGAGCAGCATGAAGTGAAAGGATTGTCTATTAAAATCAAAGGATGTGATTTTGGCCACTTAGATGGCAAAGTAAAAACATTTTTTCACCCATTCTTTGCTATTTGGTGTGCGTGTGTGTGTGTGTGTGTATTTTTATTGTGATAAAGTATCATAATTTAGACATAGAATTTGTGAGGATTTCAAGATGGCACAGTTTCCTTTCAGGATCAGCCATTCAAAAGGAGAACTGCAACAATTATTGCCATGGCGGTTTCTTAGTACAAAATCCTATGATGAGAAAATAGAAAGAAAATTGTCATTAAATGTCTAGAGGCTGGCTGAATAAGCATGGGATGTTCTGATAATTTAACCAGAAATACTATGTAATATGTGCTGATTGCAAAAATATTGCTAAGAACTTGAGCACTTCTTTGAGATTCTTATCTGAAAAAAGGCATTAAGGGCACAAATACCAAAATGTATATATACCTAGTATTTTTTTAAAAATAGCATTTAAATAGCATTTAAACTAAAGTAGCTCACATTTCACTCTTTCCTTGACAATACATTTGAAAATTTAAGAAAAATGCCTACCTGTTTGCTTAATAATCTAGGGAATCTGCTTTCTCAGTTAGCTGGTAGCATAATCCTTTCTAATATTTATGCTAATATAAGAATAATACATTAAAGTCCATCAAAGTAATGAAAATGTCTTTTAATATTCGGTGTCATTGACACATTAACAAGGAATCTGAAGATGAATAATGTGCTCGTGTCTGCAAGTGCTACAGATGTCACACCAAGTGACATATAAGCACACATGAGACAGAGCTACTGCTTCCTTGCCTATGCACTTGTGTCCTGGCAAGGAGCAAACAAAATCATTCACAAACCAGGAATCCCTGGCACAGTACACAATCAGGAAAGCTTTCTCTAGATGTGATAGTAATAACAGAATTGACTTGCATCCCAACTGTTGTCACTGAAGGATACATATTTTTCTTACTTAAATGTGCACAAGAATTTTTCATATTATCAACTTTTGCAATTATATGGTTAATAATTAGGATCTAATTTTAAAATATGTAATTACAATTTATAAGGAATAAATTAGTAGGCTAAGGCACATGATGTTTTTGTCATAGAATTATTCATCTTTGAAAGTGATGAATAAATAAGGTGTAACAATAGATCCAATATTTTGGCCATTTTTATTATTGTTCAATTCTGGATTATGTTGGTGCCATGGGAGCTCTAATATGTCTCTAATATGTTAGAAGTTTGCAATTAGAAAACCTCACTGGAACATAGGGTGCTTTTCTAATGGAGTTCCAAAGATTTCCTTCCTTTTGGAGCTTGTAGACTCTGGATATTCAAAAAGCTAGTGAGAGTTTAACCTTGACCTTGGAATCCTGAGATACTACTGTAAGGTCTGCTCCTTGGAATGAAGGGTCAACTATTAAGCAGGATTCTTACTGTCTGCCTTCCCTTTAATGATCTCTTCAAACATTTTCCCCAAGAACAGGCTTCACTCACAGTTATTCTATTAATATATTTTACCTAGAGGGATTGTTTTTCCACAATAGTTTTGGAAAAAAATCTTAAAAATGATTGGTGTTTCCATTTCAAAACCCACATTTATCTTTATCTCAAGCATGCTGTTCTCTTCCAACTCTTAAATAAGATACCAAAAAATGCATTTTGCTTTAAAAGCCATTTAGGACAAATGCAGGTTCTTTAAAAGACAATCAGAATGTGAGTTCAGTTTAATATTTGTTGAGTGTATGCTCTGTGTAATGCACAATGATAGGCTATTTTGACTAACATACAATGCAAATTATCAAGGGATTTATAATGTATTTGCAGGGCAGAAAGACATGCAAACTCACTAATTTAACACATGGCTAATTGACATAAAACCAAATTATAAGTTCTCTCCTTCTCCCCTCAATAGACAGAAAACTCTTTGAGGGCAGGAACTGTTTTATATGAAAGATTCTATCCCTAATGCCGCAGGCATAGTATTCTGATAGGCAGAGAAGTGATGGAGAGGCTATTCTAGTCTGTGGAAGCACCAGTTATAACAAAATTTAACACACATTATAGTGCATTGGATTGGGGCAGTGCATTGAGGAGCCACTCTGAAATGGCTGGAACAAGGTGCATAGAAAGATAGGGTTCCCGAGGTAGCACTGGGTCAATCCATGGAGGAAACCGAATGTGATCTTAAGGGATAAGCAGAAAGACATTGCAAATTTTCACAGGCCTTTGGGTTTATCTGTCATTTTCCTTTGTGTCCTTATCCCACCTTTATTTTCTCAGCCCCTTTGGAAAAGTTCCTGGACACCGTTTATTTTTATGGTTGGATTAGATGATAATTTATAGCTTTGGGCAAATTATTCACAATACTATTTTCTGCTACTAGGAGTGCCAAAATCTAATTAGATCTGCTACATTTTCCCACAAAAACGTATATTCCAAAAGTTGTTTTTAACCCTGTAAAAAAGTGTGATTTTTTCCATAGCTAATAGAAGAGAACCTACACATTTAAGAACCTACACTGATAACCAATTAGTACTGAGATTTATGTGTACATAAACACAGTATGTGCAATGGATGTACATTAACGTATTTGCTATATAAAATATGTCATATTGTACATTTTTCAGTTTAAATAGTCATTAAAGATATATACACCATTTGATAGGTTTCCTGATTCCTTTTTTGTCAGTCTGCACATTGCATGGAGACAACTTGTGTCAGTGATTGATTTAATTGAACCCACTTCTGAGAGTGATTGTTTTAATTAAAATGTTGGGCATTTTTCCCCTGTATCTGAAGGCAATTGGACTGATTTGCATTTCTTTCAGTTCTGAGTGTTGAGGGTAATATGTTATGAAACATCTCTCTTTTTTTGATATGCATGCGCATTAGGTTTCATTATTTCTGTTTTAATTAATATCAGAGAGCATAGTTAGTACAGCGTTTCATACAAGGAGTAGCTTAAAAACATTTTTAGTAAAATTAGCAGACACAGTAAATATATGTAGAAGACAAAATTGGAGGAAAAAGGAAATTAAGACGGGCAAAGAAGAGAGTCTAAGTTTTTTTATTTTCTTAAGCAGAGTAGATATTCTGAATGCTAAGTGTTTTAGACGAGAATAAACAACTCTTAAGTGTTTTGCAATTTCTAGCTAAAATGTAGGTGTAGAACTTTACATATTTATTCATCTTTCAATTATTAATTTGGTACCTGAGTTGTAGGAGATTGGGGTACATCAGTATAGAAAACAAAAATTCTTGTTCTTGTAGGGCTTGTATTTAACGTCTACTAGAGGGATATCATGCATGTCTTATCCATCAGTTTAATGAAAAAAGTGAGCATGCACCTCAACATAAATTTGTTTGTTTCACACATTTTCATTGTTTTATAACTCAAGCATTATATTAATTTAGGATGAGGAGCTGTTTTTATCATAGAAGATACATTTAAGATTAACTTAATTTCAAACTCTTTATGCTGACTTCATATTAGATCTGAATAGATCATTACTTCTATTTGTTACTTGTTTATGTGTCTATTTTTAACTATATAATCCATGCAAAAGAAAATGTCATCTTTGCTATTTGTTTAGTGTTTGCTTTTGCTTATTTCATTAGTATCATCTTTAATCCACATTATTTCTGTGGGATCTTTTTCCCCCCTAAGCTATTCTAACGTTAGTTAACCTAGGTAATATAACTTATAAGTCTACTTGACCAGGAACACATAAACTTCAACATTTTGCAAAGCACTCATTGGGACCGAGTGACTGAGAGACAGTGTTATTGTGTCACCCTCCAGAATTACAGGATGCTCAGCCTGAATCAAGTACTATAAAGACCTAAGGTAACAGGTGACCAACTAAAGATACCTATATCCATTAGTGTGTTAAAAAATTAGCAGAGCTTAATTTTGGTCTCAATTTTAGAGATAATAAACAGAAAGTTCTAATATAATGTCTTCACATACTGCAATGCATGGCCTTGCACTCTTCTTGTGGGAGGGGCACCCTACTTTGGACTCTGTTACAGTCATGCACTTCTATTGTGGCTGCCCAGTCTGTGTTCTGTTCATTCTAGTAGTCATGTGAGATCCTCTGGGTCCATTTTTGGCAATTTTCTCTGACAGTATCATGAAATAATACATGTAAGTGAGTTATCCAGTATGTATTAGACCAAAGTTGAGATTTTCTGTAGTGTGAGAAAATGAGGGATCATATTCTCCTAGTCACAGGAGGTCTAGAAACTTAGTCATACCTTTGTCTGATGGTACATAACTGATATATTTCTTTTCAGTAAAATTTTTTTCCTGCTGTGATCATTTGGTTGCATACTTTTGGCCTCAGGGAAAGGTTCTGTGCTTGCTATATTTTAATTATTTGAAGGAATGATGTTAAGCTATAAATGGCCATACTGCACAATGGTCAGCTTTATACATAATAAAGTATCATAGCAGACACTTTATGGACATCTGACTATGCACAAAAATAGATTAATAAATGGAATCCATGAGAATCTTGGACAATCAGTTAACATACAGTAGTAATATGTGTTTTGGGTAATTTGCATATATGTGTGCAATATTATTTGCAAATATGTATGAAATGTTATTTTTACTCATTTTTTCAAAGGCATTAATAGATTTTATTAAAATCTGCATATTCGTTATAAAATTAGCATGCCATTATTATAGAAAATTGTGCAAATAATAAAATGTTGAAAGATAAATAATCCAACTACCATCAAAATACAGTAATATTTAACATTTTGCTATATTCTCTCTCATGTTTTTTCCCCTGTAGATAGTGTTTTTACATAACCATGCTCATGTTATATACGCTCATGTTATTCTACAAAGCTTTATAACACTTACAATTTATTTTTAAGTTAGAGGTGTGCAAGTACAATGACCTAGTCAAAGATGTGGGCACTTTTAAGTTTACTTTAATTGCCATCTTGGGTTTTCATATTGTTGTTATAGTTTTCACTCTTATCAACAATATACGAAATTACTGGATATTTCACTACCCCCTTGTCAGTATTCATTCAACAAATATTTAATGTACAGCTCCTATTTCTTTAGACCCTGGAGCTGTGATGGTTAAACATCACACATTTCAACTCTCTTTATGAAACTTATGATCCAATTTGTGAGGCAGATATTAATCATATAATTTTGCAAACAAATGTGAAATTACAACCATGAATTATACAGCAAAATATTAACATCTGTTTCATACATGGTACATGGGTGTAGGTTGTATTGTATTCTGTGCTGCCATAAAAGAGTCCAAAGGAAGAATTTGACCTCATTTGACGTGTCAGGAAAGTGCTCCCAAGAAAGTGGACGTGTCAATGGAGTCAGCTTGGGAGAGAGTAAAAGCAGTAACAACTGTGCAAAGATGTGTGTGTGTGGGTGCATGCCCACGCAGACGTGCAAGGGGGACTTTTATATAGGTGGGCGTCTTTGAGATAGGTAAGGTTAAGGGAACAGTATAAATGTGAAAGATTATGGAATGTTTGTGAGTAACCCACAGTGGCCCAGGTGAGGCTGCATGCCGGGAACGGGGCAGGAGCAGCGGTGAACACGGCCAGCAGGTAAGATAGGGCCCTGCTGCTGGAGGGTACATAATTCAGTGGGCCGTGAAGAGTCACTGCATTTTCCTCAATCCGATGGACTGTAACAGGCAAACTGCAGGTGGGAAGACCACCGAGGAGAGGTAATGAGGGGCTGGCAGTGAAAAGAGAAAAAGGGAAAAGAGTGAGGGGCATTGTGAAGATGTGCCTATAAGAACTGAGCAGCTCGTTGGGAGGGTTAAAAAGACAAGTATGGCGTAGATCTTAGGCGACTGATACTGTTAACATAAATAGTAAAGTCATGGGTAGAAATGCCTTTTGGCTGGAGATGGTGGAGATGGAATAATTAAAATAAAAATGATACTGGAGAAAGTTTTAAACATGCAGTATCAAATTTGAAATGTTGGTGACAGTTTCATGGGGTAGATATTTGTTGGACATGTGGCCAGTGGCAAAGTGGGATGGATCCTAGAAGAGATTTTCAGGATCTTTGATCCTTTCTAACCTTTGCGTTATTGCTTGATATCACAGATTTAGCCCTGAGGATGCAGGGTTTGTATTTAGGCATCATTGTGGTTAATCTTCGAAGTACTAGTTGTTTCTGTTGTTGTTTTAAACACATTGGTTTGCGTTTTATTTTGTTTTTAAGATATTTTAGTTCAATTGTTCCATTTATGGAGGCCACATAGTATAGCAGTTTAATTGGCAGGATCTAGAGCTCAGTGTTCATGTTCAAACTTCGGCTTTGGGCTTATTAGTTATGTGCCCTTTGTCAAATTACTTTAATTGCTTTGTGTCTTGATTTCCTCATCCTTAAAGGGGGCTTCTTTTAAATAAGGTTGTGGTGAGGATGCAACAAATCGATCATGGGATGTGCTTAGAACAGTGCCTGGCACTTGAGAAGAATACAATCAATGTTGTCATGATTTCCAAAAAGTACCAGATAATGTGAAACTAGATAAATCAAAATCAATTTTCTTTTATTTCCTTGAAATTAAAGAAGAACTCATATTAATGATTTCATGTTTCATTTGTACTCTTCATCAGAAATAAGGTGTGGTCCAAAAGGGCTCTCTCTGTGTCAGTGTGAGGGAGCTCAGGAGTGAGTGTGTGGGTGTCTTCTCACTGCCTTGCCCGATTGAATTAATTCAACCCCAGAAGATACAGTAACTAAAATATAGGGTTGCTTAGAAATAAGTGATGTCGGAACAAAGAGGTTTTATAGAAAAATTATCAGTTTCTAAAATTCTCAATATTTTTTCATGGCAATCAGGAAATTCTCCCTCAAGTAAAAAAAAATTACTTTGGTTCTTTTCTTTTCCATGCTATTTATTTTTAGTGAAGAGCATAAGTGAAAAGAAGTCTTTAGTATTTAGACGGTTAATAACTCAGTCAAGTCTTACTGGGTGATGGGAAGACTAAAGCACAATAGTAATTTTCTTCCCCACTAATGTACATCTTAGAATTATGTGATTTTGGAAGTTAATTATTGCAGAATAAGGAGCACATGTAACACAATCCTAGTAATCATTTAGATATTTCTTTTTAAAATCCCAGACTTGTAAAAACATCTATATTCTAAGATGTTTAGTCACACTGATGTTGCATTGCTGTGCTGTTCTTGCATTATTTTCTGGAAGGTTATTTTTCAATATCATAGCACATATGAAGCAAATCTATGTGCAATGGAGGGAGGTCATTTTTCAAATTATTAGTTATACATGATGTGCTTAGAAACAGATATTGACATTTCTTTGCAATTTTTTGAGGACTAATCAAAAGCTTAAGGATATTCTGGTTTTTGAACAGCTTTTTTTTTTTTTGCCTGTGCATTTTTCGTGTTCATCTGTTTGCAAGTCCACAGTTTTTCTATCGATTACAAGATGCCAGGTTCATCATTCAGTAACGTCCAACTGTTTTGACAGCATGGTCACATTTGCATGTTCCATTCGGCTATTGTGGAGAGCGGTGCCAGTTGCCATGGTGAAGATTATGGTGTCCCACATCAAATCCAGTCCTGTGATGGCATTGGCCTTTGAAAAACCACACGTAAATATTTATTTTCAAAGGTACAACTGGCTCTTTGTGAAGCACTGGGTACCTCGAGTGGTTATCGTTTCAACAGATCATCAGATGAGAAATCTGTTACCACATGATTTCCCTTTTTGTTTTAATAAACACCCAGTGCCCTCTGCCTCAACACCTGTTGACCATGAACCAGATTCCATATTGGATAATTTGACTATCCTTTTTATGTCTAAGTTAATAGGTTCACCTGTTTAATTTGTCTAGCTTATTGCCTCAGAGCTGACCGCGCTGCATAGGCTTGCTGTGCTTCTCCCTGAGTTAGGAGGTAGAGTTTTCCCTTTTCCTGTGGATTATGTCTAAGCACCACACACGCTCCCGTGGATGTTAGGACGGCCCTTTAGACATCGAGGGGATGTTCTCCAAATCGGGGCTTTTTTTCTAAGACTGTGTCTCAAATGTTAGTTTAAATGTTTTAAAAGCACAGGTTTTCTACGTTTTGGGGAAACTTGCCAACTTGTAAAAGGGAAACTCCATTAAAAGACCTTTAATGAAGTTTCTTAGAGTTGCAAATTTGCAAAACTCTTATACTGCCACCCTGGATGATAATATTGCTTACGTTAATTCATCTATAGTTTAAACTAATAAATAAACTAATAGCTTAATCAGCGTAATAGTTTTAACTAATAATTTAAATACACAATATTGCTTTCATAAAATGGCCTGCTCTTTGGCTTACTACTGCATTTTCTTTACCATCTATGATTAGTATACTGTAAGTTTGGTAAAACACAGAGGAATCTGAAAGACATAAAATAAAATGTGCTACTTCTATAAAATGTCCTCCTCTGAAAAAGAAAGGAAAAGAAACATAAAATAAAAAAGAAACTGTATCATGACATATTCTAAGGCTTATGATAACTATGTTTGTCTTTCAGATCCCCAGCTCAAGGGTATAGTGACCAGGTTATATTGCAGGCAAGGCTACTACTTGCAAATGCACCCCGATGGAGCTCTCGATGGAACCAAGGATGACAGCACTAATTCTAGTAAGTGACGACCTCAGGCCACTAGTTAACACAGTTGATAGAAGATGCATTGCCACTTAAATGACTTTTTAAGATACATTTGCAACTGTTTGGTTATGTTGGTTCATTTTTATAAATGATTCATACTAGAATACCATTTAAGATTTTATTTAAACCACATGGCTGAAAATATTAATGGAGCAAAAAAAAAGAAACTTTTGATTTTAAAGATAATGATGTTACTATTTTTTCAAACAATTGTCATACTGCCCAAATTGCCATTACTTTTATTATCATTAACATGAAAGTCAGTACACTAGTGTATTCAGATAAAAATTGATTACATGATATCCCTGAGTGTATTATTTTATCAGATCCCTAGGATCTTAATGATACTTGTGCAAATTCAAGTGTTACAAGGAGTAGTTGTTTCAAATAATAGAAATTGAATTTTTAAAATTCTTTGCATTTAGCAAGAAAAGATAGTATCCGTCTCATAGAGGATGTGAAGGCTGTGTAACTCTAAATACATTGTACAAGGTATTTAACTGCTTCGTAGAACTGTGTCTATGATAATTTTTTTCTTAGAAAGCCATGCACTGTCCATTGTAGTCTCTGTTCCTTTTGCCATTTCTTTACATATAACTTTTCTCTGTCTGGTGTCCTTCCTTGCTCAACCGTCTGTCTTTTCCTTTCCCATTTTCTGTTTATGTTGGCATTTGATTTTTTTTTTTAATTTAGCATATTAGTTGAAAAATAAACATAGTTTTTACTATTCAGGAGAGTTAGTGAAAAGCAAAATTAAAATATTACTAGTGCATCAGGAGTGGGTATGAATCTTTTCATTCATTCATATTTTATTCTTCACGTATAAACATCATTCCATGAAAAGAAGGGAGGATGTGAATAATACACATAATCAAATTATAGGCACTTTCTCTTTTAGATTCTAACAATCAAATTGTCAGTAACACTGATTCTGTGAGCAGCTAATGATATAAAACATCTACATTTTTTTCGTTTTCAATTTCTAATCTCTTTGCTCTCCTTTTTATCACCCTTTTTATTTTTAAACTTTTCCCTATTATATTTATTTATTGGTTTATTTTTAATTCCTCTCAATTTATGAGAAAAGAAGCTGAAACAATTCTGGTGCAGAGAAGAAAGAGGAGGCATTTTTATGTCTGACATCGTTTATTTGTTGAAATTTTGTTATTAAGTTGGATCTTTTAAAATTATCAGTATTTGCCCATCTTTGACCTACAAAAGATGTCGGTTTCTTATTGTTCGAGCTAGTAAAAGTATATCTGCTCATTTTCTTTTCCCATCTTTAACTCCTTACCTTTTCTTTGTCAAGAGGCATTTCCTTTTCCTTATGTCTCACAGTTGCAGAGGTCGTGGAGTTTAGAGATTCCTAAGTTCTGATGTCTTCAATGTCCTCTGATTTTCTTTGGCCAGAGTGTCACAGAACATAAGAACTATTATACTATATTTTCCCTAACTCTGATCACTATATGAGCTATGACACTCTGAAAGATTCATCAGACTAGAGACCGACATCATCCATATTATGACAAAAGTTTTAAGGAGATGAAATATATTATAGCTGTATGAAAATGCTGCTTCATTGGACTGCTTGGAAAAATGATTTCTTTCAAACAAAGTTGTTATGGATTTTTTACCTAGCTCTTCTCCTTGTGTGTGTGTGTGTGTGTGTGTGTGTGTGTCTGTGTGTGTGTGTGTGTGTGCTTGTTTGTTTGTAATACCAAACAAATTGGTTACCCTTAATGATGGGAATCAATGTCTTTTGAGAAATTATCTTTTAAAAGCAAAATGCTTCAGAATTGAATAAGCAGCACAATATTTTTTAAATTATGAAAGTCTATATGCATACATACACATAATTAGGTCTGATTATCTGAACACTTTTAAATTCTAAACTGGAAAGCTGAGATACAAAAAAATACTCAAACTTCTGTTCACTAGATGCATGGGGCTTTGTCCTTCTGTTGTGTATCTGCTCTAGAAAGAGCAAGAAACTCTGAATAACTCTTGAAATCTCTGACCTCCCAAATGCTGGTAAGGAACAGTCTTGAGAAAGAAGCAGGAACAGGAGCTCCTGCAAAAGCAAATAAGAACCAAATCATAATACCAGACTTTAGGGATTCAAATTCTTATGCAAAGATCTGGTCGACAGCTTTTCTTACACATTATATTACATTTGATGTGCACCGAAGGACAGCTAGGTTAGTTTTGTTACTTATTTCAACATTTGCAAAGACATAAAGAATGAAAGAGGGTGAGATAAATGTTCTTTCCTCGAAAGACTATACAAACTGTGTGACTACAAAATTTAATAAAGATTGGCAGGATTATAGCAGATTTATAAAAGCAATAAGAATTGCTAGTCAACTCTACTTTTGTGTCCTGTCACCTTTTTAAATTGAAAAATACTGTTTTTTAGGATGAATTTTAAGATATTTTCTTTTCCTTGGTACATTGTTATAGTCTGATGAATCTTAGGAAAAATGTAAGCACTGAAAAGAGTTGTTTAAAAATAAGGTGTGTGCATTAGAAATGATGACAGACAGGTCCTAATTAGAGTACAGCCCTTTTTGTTTGAGGAGGAGGGTGATATAATAAGGATGTAATAATTCATAAACATGTTTCCATTTTTTGATAATTCCCTTAATACAAACTACAGATTAGTCATTCCTAAATAGGAAAATTGAGAAATAACCTAAAACTCATCCAGATATCACTCCAAACGTCAACAAATAATAAAACAGAAGACTTGTACCTTCATGATTGGAGTTCAACACATTTCAAACTGCTAAATATGGTATTATTTAGAATGAGGACAAATAAGAGCCATCCTGCTAAACTGTCTTTGCTAAAAATTTTAGGTGAGTTGAGAAGAGAAAAAAAGTCCCACTGGGAGGTGAACCTGGATGCCCCTCATCTCCCCTAAGATCTGGAGATTTCTGGGAAGGAAAAATAGCAAGACAACCATTGATGAGGGGTAAATGGTCCTAGTAGAGAAGACACCATAGCAATTTGACTGGCTATTATTTTGGCTACTACATGCCCTGGAAAGATCTTTCACAAAAGGAAGTGAGCACCTGGGTGACTTCATCACCACACTCATTGTCAGAGGTGTATTTCTTCAAAATTCTAACTGTCAGCATTACCATGAACTATGGTATGTTATTAGGGGTTGTTTTTTTCTTTCCCCCAGTTTGTTTTTGGGGATGCTGTGGATTTTTTCTGTGCTGTTAAACTTCATTGTTCCTATTACCAGACTTAATAGATCCCGCAAGCAGAGTAGGACTATACAGGTACTTAAAGCCTCAAAAACAAACAAAAAAATTCCTCTCACCTTAGAAATTCTCGACCTGGTAACTTGACGTGTGAAATTTGTCTGTCACACAGTGACCACCACCTCACAAGTTTTAGGTGGTGGTTCTCACCGTGGCTGTATGTTAGGGTCATTTGAGGAGCTTTTCAAAAAATTTTAGGGCATAAATTTTCATATTTATTTTTCATTCCTTATTCCCTGAACCCACTGCCAGAGATTATAATTGAATAGCTCTAGGGTTGAGCCTGACCATCCTATTGTACAAACACAACTGGTTGTAATGTGCAGCTGAGGTTGAAAATCTCTGTTATATGGAGAACTAGAGTGTTCCACAGAATGAACAAAGTCACTCAAACATCTTCATTATTCTTACAGCTCTGGGCTTTGTGACATTGCTCTGTAATTATGTAAAATACAGAGAGTAGAAAAATATAATGATGTCTCAATTAATGTGGGTGTCTGTGGTTTTAATTAGCACCAGCTCCATCATGGTCAGCTCTGAATGGCCCTCCATGTTATAGTGGATATAGATTCACTTCCTGTTATCATTTTGTAAATTATAATATTTCTTATTTATCATGCAGGTTCTCACCAAAATCCTGGTTAAAAAAAAAAAAAAAACTACTACCATTTTTTATTTAGTATGGCCATTTTAGACTATCTTGTATAATTTTTCTATTTCTCATACCACATTATTTTGAGTGAGTTCATGGTCCATTTGCCTTCTAGAATTATACCATCTGGTCTATATCAAATATATGGCACTTACAAATACCACTAGGGGTGCATGAAGGTTAAAATAATTAGGTTTGAATTGGTCAGGTAAGAATAGGTTGCATGGACAGGCATATAGCTATTTTCTCCTAAAAAATATTTTGCACATAAATCAGGATTTATCCCATGGTGCTCATTTTTTCAAAATATAAGGGAGGTGAAAGAGTTCAGGTATTCTAAACAAGACTAAATATGGCCTTCTCCCACAAGGAAGGACTACTGAGAGTCACATCGGCACAGGTAACTTCTAGTACTCAATAACCCCGTACCCATATTTAATGTTAAATCATAGAAATGAGCAAAAATAAACCCCATTCTTCTCTGTATATGTCATAATCCCCTACTGCCCAAAAGAAGATGGTCTACTGTTCGTTTGCATAGTGAAAGCTAAAATCCAGCTAACCAGTCGTGCCCCTGAATACTCTTCCAGGGATGGTTATCGATGGCCATGGCCTGCTGTTTCTTGTCACCATTTGTGTAGTACAGACATCTTGAGATTTTGGGAACAGTAATAGGTAATAATTGGAAAAGAAGGTATAACTTCTTCTACCTTATAAAGAGAAAACGTGTCCCTGAGAATTAAATAGAACACAATTTATAAAGTCTATTTCTAATTTTGTACTGCATAGGCCTTCAAATGAAGTCAAAATTGTCCACATTTTGCAAATGATTTGTCTTTGTGGACTACAGTCCAGAGCCTAAAGTTAAATACTTTACTTATACATTTACTTCCACATTTTAGTGTTTTCAGTACCTGTTCTGCCCTGCTCCTGTTCCTTAGAATTACACTTTAGTTAAGAAGGACTTGAGTGGGAGCAGATAACCTCAATGTGGATAATTAGCAGTTCTCTTATAACTGCATGTATAATAAACTCTCCAAAATTGTCAAGCAGTTATCTAGTAAGAATGATTCTAGAAGACCCACTAGTCAACATGTAACAGTGTCACAGAATGCATTAGAAGGATATTAAGATTTTTAAAAATCAATTATAACATTGCTATCTACACTATGCAAAAATGTGGAGAAATACCTTTATTATTTATCAACAAGGGAAGAAACGAAACATGGAAACATAAATACATTGTTTCTCTAAAATTTTTATGCCATTCAGTTTGATTAGTTCTTTCTAAATTTAGCCCATTGGGAGGTGCACATCTTTTCCTGGCTTTGCTGGCATATCATATTGGTTCTGCATTAGTAATTCAGTTTTAAAATTACCCTTTCAACTGCTGGTCTGATTACATTGTAATGACAAATCACACCTTCTGCATGAAGGGTCAGGATAAACATTCAAGTTGGACTTTTTAAGTTCTGCTCTTTGAGAATCTTCACAGTTGATTTTGGTTTTTGGTACTGAATGGTGTCAGAGACTGTGATACTAGAGTCATGATTATAGGCTTGATTCTGTTTATTATCCCACCAGTTCTACAGAATGCTGTAGGAAAGGTTGCTGAGAAGATTTACAAATTGAAGCTGAAGTGCTCATTTTACCCACAGCAGAAACTTTTAAATATAAAGAGAAATAAAAACTATTTAATTGGAACTTCTCAGAAAGTATCAACAAAATGATGTTTCTTAAATAAAAAAAAATGAGAGAAAAAAAAACTGTGCTATGCTTTGCTTCTTCCTGCCTGTTCATGACAGACCATGTTTACCTTTCCAGCACTGTTCAACCTCATACCAGTGGGACTGCGCGTTGTTGCCATCCAGGGAGTGAAGACAGGGTTGTATATAGCCATGAATGGAGAAGGTTACCTCTACCCATCAGTAAGTAATATGCAAAGATATTGGTCATTTGTTTAATGTGTGTACAATAGCAATAGCAACAACAAAAACATGTTCTATGTCTATTGGTTCTGCCATTTTTGCTTTAGTATTTGATCTTTATTAGAATGCTGTAGAAGCTGTTTATTTGTTATTTTTCAGTGTTTGGTAATGGGAATATATCTAAAGGAATAATAATATTCATCTTGAATTCTGCATTTGCCATATTTTTAAAAATTTTCACAGAAAACTGAAGGATTTTGAAAGAGTTGGTTTAATATAATCTTTTGTATTTCTATTTAGAAATGTACTTAGCAAGTTTCTTATAAAACGTTATTTTTAGAAAGAAACAATGAGAATTCTAAAAATAGAGAAAAGAAAAAGGAGAGTATTTTAAAATAATACTTCAAATTGCGTAAGTATTTTACTGGAAAATAACTACTTTTAATATTAAAATTTATATTTCATTTGAATGTATGGTTTTTCTGTTTTGTGGTAAAGTTTATTGGCAGTTCAGCACTTTTTCAGCCATATGACCTCTTATGGAATATTTTCTGTTGACATCTAATTTGCACTCAGATGTGTTATATTCATACGTTACGATGCAGTTAGAATTCATTTCTGCCACATGTCCGAGCAAAAAAGACTTAGATAAGGTACTTCTTTTTACTATCCCTTGAGCAAAAAGTGATAGAGTAACATCTCTAATGCCTTTAAATATGCTCTCATTTGGGTTTGCATATCATCCTCATATAAAAACTGCATTCATTAAAACTGTTATTAAATATCACCACCAGGATCAAAACAGTGCAAATAAATATATGTTCATGTGTGTGTATATATATATATATGTGTATGTGTGTGTGTGTGTATGTATGTGTGTGTATGTGTGTGTGTGTACATCTTAAACAGAAACATTCTCTAAGGAATGGTGCTCCCATGAAATGCGATCTATTAATATTTTCCTCAGCAAATGTGGGAATCCTACATTTCCCTCAAAGGGAAAGGAAATGCAAGTGTGGATGCCCTTCTTGGTAAGCTCAAAAAAAGCAGGCTCCTGTATTCTTGAGCCTTCATTTGAGGGTGTTCCTGCACACAGAACTGGATCCTACGTTATGCAAATGGCATTCTCTAGCACAAGATGAATATGCAACACATTGTGAGCAAGATCAAGCTGGAATTCCCTATGCTCCCGTTAGAAAAAAGCCAATACAGAAAAGGATCATCTTCTAGAGATGCCTTATTTCAGATACAAGTCAATTTTATTGATTTGACATTTGTTCTTTCATTTTTGTTTCTTTATTTTCCCCCCAAGCAATCTCTGAGAGGCCTAAAAATCATTAGATGCAGTATCTGCCATAGCTTCTAGTTCTCTCTTTCCGTTAATGATTTCATCACGTTGTTGTACTCTGGTATATATGTTGATGACAGAGGAAATCTAAATGTTTTATGTTTTTGTTACTGAGATGCTTTTTTTTTTTTTTTTTTTTTTTTTTTTTTTTTTTTTTTTTTTTTTTTTTTGTCATGAGGTTGTAAATGTATGCCATTCGTTTTAAAAGGTAGGGTATATCGTCTTGAGTATGTGGCTTATCCTAAAATAAAATTACTGATTATGCTTGGTGCAGTCTAAGCAGCAGGAATAGAAACAAAAAATGTATTAACTGCCAAGTCCAGTCCCCAGCATTTCAAATATGGCTTCCCTATGCAGGAATCAGACAAATCAGAATCAGCTAAACTAGCCGTGGGCAACAGCATTTGCCAGGATTTCAGGCTCCTTGTTCTCTGTTCTCACTCTCCAATTACTTGTCTTTTGGGCCTCCTCTTTGGTGGCTTCATTCTCTGACTTACAGAGCTTGATTTTCTCCTCCTCCCATTTTTGACTTTTTTCTCTGAACCTAAAGTCTGGAAAGAGACGATATTTGCCCAGCCCCCACCCTAAGAGATCTCTGCCCAGGCCAAGCTTTATAATTCTCATCCATCTTTCAGGAAAAGGACTGAGATAAAAACCAAAAGCGATTTCAAGTCTTTACTAACACTTCATAGTTAAAGTGCTCTGTTTAATTGAATTACATTTAATTCAATGCAATCAAATTTGAGCTTCAAATATTTTAATACCACCTTTATTCTATAGTTATTGAGAGCCTACTAAAATAATGATACAGAGTGCAATATAACAATTATTACACTATGTAATAATAAAAGCTATACTTACATAATAATAATAATAATAACAGTAATATTCGTATAGTCGACTATGTCTAGCACTGTTCTAAACACCTTAGATGTATTAGCCCATTTCATCCTTCCAAAAACGTTTTTTAAGCAAATACTATTAAAATGAGGGTACAGAGAGTTTAAGAATCTGCCCCAAATCATCCAGGTAGCAGACAGAAAATGCAAGAGTTAATCAAAATTAGTCTGACTCCTTAGCTTACATTTTTAACTGTTTTTCTATACTGCTTCCACATACCAGACATTTTTCATAATATGGTCTGGCACCTTCCTTTTCTAACAAGAAGTTACAAACACATGATGATGTAATGAAAACCTTTAGGGAACTGTTACCTATGGAATAAACTTCATTTCAGGGCAAATATTAAGAAATATAATATGAAACATATCTGTTTCCTTTAGATATTCTTGAATGAAAAATAAAAATCACAGAAAATTGTCAGGGAAAAGTTTAATGTTATACAGTGAGTATTTAATATTCTTCAAATTTATTACATTTAGCAATTTAGCATCTGAGCTTCAAATTTTAAAAGATATGACAAACATCGTTAACCCAAATAAGACGTTTGGAACTAAGTTGAGTAAATTTTTTAAAATGACAACTCCAGTCAAATTCAGATCTTAAAAAAAAAGTGCATAAAGATTTAAATCTGGGAAATGGAGTCATTCATTTTAAGCTTATGCCCACTTTAAAAAAAATCAGCTTAATGTTTGTGCAATGTTATCTAGTTTCTAATATGGGATCAAATTTATTGAGGATCTATAGATTTAGAATGTCATCAGTAAAATACTCAGGTCATTCAAGTTGAATTCTGTTAAATGAACATCACACCAGTGATTTCACTTTAGTTACATATTTCTCTATTTGCATTTCAGGAAGTCACTCTCATAATCCCTTGCTATCCAAATAAAGATATTCAATGTGTCAAGTAATTCCACCTTAGGGAGACAGAAAAAGATACCTTGATTGAGCTATAAGTAATCACATTTCCAATGCCGAAGGCACTTGTTCCCTGTGAAATCTTTTCTTCAATATGACAATAGTTATTTCTTTTGTGGTCATAATGATTGTAATATGTTACTTAATGATGCGTCTCAAGAGATTTAATGTCATATATAAACTATTTGCTTGCAGGTAGAATATAAGCTGCAAGGTCACAGAAAAGAAACTGACAAAGAAATACTTTTGCTCAAAACTTAGTTTAGAATGATGTTTAAGAAAAAAAGTCTTTTTTTTTCCACTAGCTATAAACTATTTATAGTGCTGAGAGGAATAATCTAGCTTTTTGTTTGCTTGTTTATTTTCTAAACAACCTGTGACTGAAAGACTAAGAAAATCCTCCATAGAAAGCCAAGGTCTTGAATGTAAATTCTAAACACTAAAGAAAAACTGGGAATGAAAGGAAAATATCATTCATCATCTGGGCAGTGGTGAAGAAAAGTTGAAGTCAGAATGTGCCACCGACACAAGGAAAGGAAGAGGGGAGGGAAGGCAGGCAGGAAAAGAGATAGACGTTCCAATGGATAAAGCCCTGGGCTTTCTTCAAAACATCTGGATTCTGGATCTGACAACTGAGACCTATGTTACAATTTCCTAATCTCTCTGGGTCTATCTCCTCACCTGTAATAGTATAGAACTTCCTTTGGATCCTTTAAGTTAATTCTGGGGTTTAGAATTCTGGTTTCAGTCTGCTTGATTTTTCTGAATGATGAGATAAAAATTTCACATAAAATGTATAAAGATTCATTATTGCTGTTTTATCATAGGCTGGCATTTATGAGGATATTATTTTCCTAATGGTGCTGTAAATGCTTCTATTACCCAGATGCAAGTATCTGGGGAGTCAGTAAGGCCTGGTGTTCTCCTGAAATTAATGTCTCATCTGAGTCTCTTAACCAGGTGGTACAACAGGGGAGGAAAATAATCCCTTTTATTTTATTTTATTTTATTTTATTTTATCATATTACAGGGGTACAAATGTTTAGGTTACATATATTGCCTTTGCCCCACTTGAGTCAGAGCTTCAAGCATGTCCGTCCCCCAGAGGATACCCGATGAATGTTACTATTATATGTGTACTTAAGTGTTGGTCACTTAAGTCAGTTAATACCAATTTGATGGTGAGTACATGTGGTGCTTGTTTTTCCATTCTTGTGATAATTCACTTAGTAGAATGGGCTGCGGCTCTATCCAGGATAACGCAAGAGGTGCTAGATCACCATTGCTTTTTGTAGCTGAGTAGAACTCCATGGTATACATATACCACATTTTATTAATTCACTCATGTATTGATGGGCATTTGGGTTGTTTCCAGATCTTTGCAATTGTGAATTGTGCTGCTATAAACATTCAAGTGCAGATGTCTTTTTTATAGAATGTCTTTTTTTCCTTTGGGTAGATGCCCAGTAATGGGACTGCTGGATCGAATGGTAGTTCTACTTGTAGCTATTTGAGGTATCTCCTTATTACTTTCCCTTTTCATGTAGATTTTTTTAAATGAATGAAGAAAATATACTGCTATAGTGTTTTGCAAATATTATGGCTGGTAAGAATCACCTGGATAGCCAGGAACAAATGCAGATTCCTATAGTTATTGCAGCCCAGTAGGTCTGGTGGGAGACCCATGAATCTGCAGATTTAATAAAAATCACCCTGCCCCCTCCCGCCAGTGATTCTAAGTTTGGTGTTCCAGCCATGGACAACCACACAGCAGGCTCTGCTGCAATAGCCCATGGGGGAGATGATAGTAACTTTAGACCAAGGTTTTGAGAAGGGAGTTGGTGAGAATCAGTAGAAGGAATACACAGGCACTAAAACCAACACAGAACACAATAAAACATTTATATTTCCTAACTTTTCTACCGCTAAGTTGAAGTTTACATAAGTTTGAAAGCAGATCTGCACTATTCTTCATTCGTGCTGCAGTCCAGGAACCCTGGAGTATTGACTGATCACCTCTGTAGGCTGGCATCAACCCCCACAGCTGTCGATACAGGATGCATTGTGTTTGAATTAAGGAAAATAAGATAAATGCTATGTATTCTGCAATAAGCATTTTCAAGGTCCCCAAAGTCTTATCAGCATGAAGTTAAATATTACAAAGAACTTTATGAAATAACATACCATCTAGCTTTCTAAAGCATTTTATTTGATTCCCAAGTATATACAATTGATAACGGCAGTTTTGAACACTAATGGAGCAGAGGACCAGCTGAGTTAAATTAAATTCAGAACTTTTGTTTTTGTAAAAAATGATGCTAATAATATGGGAAGGGAATATCATCAGGTCTTTAGATCCTCTCATAGTGGTTCACATACATGATATTTATTCAAGATAGCCTTGTACATGTCCAAATCTCAGAACATTAACCTAAGAGATTCCACAGTTCCAATTCGGTGAGTCGGACATGCCTCAGGAATCATAAAGCTGAGTATGCATCCCAGGTATTTATAGTGCAGGTGCCTGACGGAGAGCACACTTTGATAAACACAGGTCTACATCACAGCCTCACAAACCATGACTTTCACATTGCATGTTTTTATTTTTACCATTGATTACTGTTGCTATTATTGACACGATTTATAAATTCATGGTTCAGTTCAAGTGCCTTGAGGTGAGCAGAAGGACATGACCATGATCATTGACCAAATGAGTTGGCCTCTGAGGAAGTGCATGGAGAAAAGTTCTGGCGTTGGTCGCTCCAATCAATCGATGGAAAGGCTGGGACAAGAAATGTGACTTGAGCACCAAGATAATACAGGAAAAGAGAAGAATTTTGATTTTGCTAAGACTTGAGAAAATGAAATAAGAAAAAATGGAAACACATAAGACATTAAATTTCAAACTAATAATGGCTGGTTTCAATCCTGAAAAAGAGATGTAGCCTGCATCACATAAAGCTCAAGGGAGAAGCCAGCCTGGGACCATCAGCATGGGGCTGGTCAGTGTGTGCCGAAGGAAAGGGTGCGACTCCGGACAAGAGCATCCTATCAGAGCAGATGGTCAATGTCATCGAGTCTGGGCTGCTTCAGAAATGAATGGCTTTTAGATTTTAAAAATACTAACGAAAAGAAATATATCTATATTCAATAAATTGTTTATTTTTCCCCAACCCTCTATTTTCTCTGAGACTTCATTTTGTTTATATCTAAGCCTTCCTGCCCAAGTGCCATCTCTGGGTTGGAGGAGACTTCCTTCCCATTCCTGAGGTGATCAACAGCACCATGCTGGTCTGTGTAAGACAGGAACAAATTCTCTTCCACAGCCTGTATAGGGAGTGGATTCATTCCATGTGGCCCATCATTATACATAGCTGTTAACTATACCCAAAACCATAATATCTACTTAACAAAAATTAAACACTTATGTCTGATAACAAAAGGGTCTGCAAGAAATGTAAACCATTTCTACTCAATGTAATTACAGCTTAAATATTAGCTGAGGAGTAGGGCTTTTGGTATGGATGTATATATTGACGAGTTAATGTATTTACTCATTCAGCAAACATTTATTGTGTGCCTCCCCTCGACAGCAATTGTGCAGTATATGCTGGGACTTCAAAAATAAGTAAAAAATTCTGGCTTAAAATTTTTCAAAAAATGGAAAGTCCAATAGAGAGGAGTTAACCATTCAAGGACATCTTGACTATATGAATTCTAAGAGTTCTGCCTTTTCTCAAAATCTATGATTCCATGAATATATTTGTTCCATTTCTTCTCACTGCCTCAACAGTGGTGGCTATGCAAGAAGTCTTAACCCAAAGTTTTTGATTGATTATGATTAAAGTGGAATCAATTTCCATAGCAAATTTTTAAAATTTATTCCTTGAATAGCTTCATGTTCATTATATTTATTGTGCATGTCACTTATCTTTTTTCCCCACTGAAAAGCATTACGCATCAGCAAAGATAATATGAGTCTGTTTAGTTATCAAGTTAGAATTGCAGAAAAGCACTTATTTACAAATTGCTTTCCTAAAAGAGCATGGCAGATCCACACAGAGACAGAACACAGATATTCAGTGTCTGCATTCTAATATGGCCGTATTTGTGCTGATGAAGTGAGTGGTAGTATTATCCTTAAGTGAACAGAGAATCTTGGGGAGGAAATAAACCCTGGCTTTTTATTTCTAGTAAATATTGCTACCACTAAAACATGAATACTTTAAAGCAAGAGCATGAATGATGATAATTAGAGAGAAAGGGCTTTGTTATTTCTACAGGTTCATAAAATGACACAAAATACTTACAGTTCGGTTTTATATTTTCTTCTACTGTCAAAGAAAAAAAAATCGTAAAAACCACTGCAGTTTGCCTTTTTATCCTGATTTTTTTCTGGGGTGAAAACTTTATAAGCTACTATAAATAGCAACAAAATTTAGATCAAAATATTTCAAATTTTGTTTACTTACATTTGTGGAGGGTATAGGGTAGTTGGTAGATGGTGAATGGAATTTTTATATATAAGGAGTTTCAAACACTGGCTTAAAGTTGGGTCCTAAAATAATAGGTGAAACAATATTTGAAAATGTACCATCTCTTTGTTTTCACTCTCCATTTCACACACAAAAATGACCGCATAAATGCTAAGAAAGCCAATATATTACAGAGTAAATGATAAATCAGTTGCTAAAATTTGGAGAAAATTTGTGCTTCTTTAAAAATTATTTGTATATATGAGAGCCTTAATGACTGAAATCACAACACAGAGTCTACCCTAGTTGAGTTGCTAAGTTCTCTTCCTGATTATTTTACTTTTAGAGAATGATCCTTCTTCTTACTTCTTATTGGGCGTGGGGATAGCTAGGAGCGACCTCTCAGGGACTATGAGAATCTGGGCTCTGCACAAGAATTGGGTTTTTCTCTCGGCATACTCAATGCTGCCCCAACAATTTACATCCCATTTCTTAGTTCACTTTGGAATTAATAAGAAAAAATAATTTATTTTAAAAATTCACAAAGAATATGAAAAACTACTCTATTTTTCTTTCTTTTCCAGAGAAAGAATTAAAACAGTATTTATTGAAAAACCAAATTATTCTTCTTCACATGTTATCTACTAAAAATTGGCATAATTACTCCTTTGATGATAATTTTCAATGTTTTCTCTTCTTTATGCTCTGTTTGTTTCTACTGATTATAAAACTATAGTACTATTGAAAGAATAATGATCATTTATTGGACTTAAGATATTGGCCACATTTTCATTCTAATATTAGCTGTCAGCCAGCATTGATCCAACACATTCTAGAACCTAGAGAAATAATGGTTACAAAGACAGAGCTGCAACTATGGTCTCATGGACCTTAGAGTTTCTATAGATGCAATTTCTGTGCACACTGCATTTTAACTTTGATTTCTCTATGTTTTGGAAGGGCACATGGTACTCTGCACTACTTAGGGTTTCACTAGATGTTTGTTGGTCTTAAGATAATTCATTCAGTACAGAATGTGATTTCATGGAAAGGTACACAATGTACTTCTGACCAAGTACATATTAGATCTCTTATGATTTTTATCCAGAGTAGGACATTGTTTTTAAGATCTGACCATTATATTAAATGAACAGAGATGACTCACACATTAATAAGCATGTCCCAGCTTGGGCAAAGTCATCATAATTGCTTTCTATTTGCTGTTCCAATCGAGGTAGAGACTGAATGGGAACAAGACATTTTTGCGAGGCTTTGGAATCACTACATTTTTGTTCTGTGACCAGGTAGAGATATTTTCTTTGGTTATTAATCCTGGATCCTGGCCATTATTTAGCAGAAACAATTATGTGGGAAAAAAGGAAACATTATTCTACTTTACTTTTAATCTGGTATAACTAGTGTCCAATGATGCTAACCTGATAAATTGTGAATATTGGTTTCTGTCATGAGAGAAGCATTTACTAATGTTATGTAGTAAATTAACTGTATATGCTTTCCGCGAGAGCATAATGACAAAAAGCTGATCCTTAATGACTTACTATTAACGTAAACTTCTCCAATTAACTCATCTGTCTTTCAACTATGGACTCTTTCTAACGTTGTTTCTGCCTCCTGTACCTTAGACTCAGTACATAACAGATGTCTGTCATTGGCCAATTATTCTCTATGATGAGTGATACTCTGCTATGGTTCAAGAGTTTCCTGGGCTGTGTTTCAAACATAGCTTTAAAGAAATCAATGTCTTTCTTGCTTATAGGTAACAAAGAATACAATTGTGACATGAATGATATATTACCTTGAGACATATATTTATTGTAGTATGAGAAATAACTGTCTTTATTAGAAGTCACATAAAATGCTCATAATGCAAAGATGTAAATTAATTTGCAAATGCTTTCTCTGTAATCAAGACATATGCTCATATTATTTTTACTATTGTGTTCAATGGTAAAATGATGGTAAAAAAATTATGTAACTCTAGAAGAAGTTATGGCATCTACCACATTATTGCTTAAATATCGCCATTTAATATTTTGTTTCCTATCTTATAACAGTGTATTATTATC
>RJWJ010010546.1:0-46683 GCA_004363605.1 Indri indri | reverse complement strand
ATAATCAACAATACATTTATAAATTCTCCAAGTAATTGCACGCCAAGTATTACTTAAAATTTAAATATTGACTCTGTAGCAATAGTTCTGCCACCCATAATATTTTTCAGGACTGTGGAGGGAGGTTTACCTAGAAAAGCTTCCAGAGAGGCATGTGCTATGTTATAGAGTTATGCTGGTGACATGTGGCTACTGAGCACTTCAGATGTGAGTAGAACACATTATGACATACCATAAGTGTAAAATACACACCGCATTTTGAATTATCTCATTAATAATTTTTTTAAAATTTTGATCACATGTTGAAATAATAGTACTTTGGATATGTTGCATTAAGTTGAATATATTATTAAAATTCATTTGGTTGTTTTTTTTTAAATTTGAAAACTATGGCAACTAAAAACTTTAAATTGCATATGTGGCTTCTACTATTTTTCTGTTGGATAGCACTCTTATAGCATTAAAAATTCTGAAAGGAGGGCTTTAACACATAGTTTTACCGTGATTTTTATGGCAGTGCCGAAAATCTCCTTCTTCATCTTTCTGCCATAGCTGGTATTGTAAATCCTCATTTCTGCTCTTGTCAATGTAAGGATTATCTGGAGCAAAAAGATAAAAAGGTCAGGCAGCAATATGAAAGCAATGCCAGATATATGGATTGCAGAACCTGGGATGCATTAGACAACCGGAGATGAAAAGCCAAAGAATGTTATTTAGAGAAGCTGATTGGAAGGTAGAGAGGCCATGGACGCAGAGAACACAGAGTATGTGACCTGTCGTGAACCTCTGAATATATGTCCAGGAGGAAGGGAACTGTTGTTTAGAAAGATTGTTGTGAGTTGGTGCAGTGGAGTATTGTATTTTCAGGTATGATTAATTATTTGGTATCTAAAAATCCTATAGATCTCTTTTCAAACAAAAAGGACCATCTGTACTTGAGGTACTTTTCAGAAACTCTAATCTTAACGTACTGTCAAAACTTTGATTAAGATGAATGATGTATCTGTGGACAGCCAAAGCGAATACTAACTGTCTATCTGATGGCACTCTGGGACCATCTATCTGATGGCACTCTGGGTAACAACTGTAATATATCTGGATCATGTAAGTCCAATGCCTCATCAAAATGTCCTAACTTAACCATAATCATATACCATGACCTCAATTATTTTTAATCAAGAGTTGACATAAGAAATGGCCATGTGAAATACATGTGAAATGTTGCAAAACAGATACTGTCCACTGGATTTCTCAAAGTCTCTATGATTAGGATCCATATGAATAATTTGTCCTTGATTTTATAACCTGCAAAAAAAGTTGTTCTCTCCTTAAAAACTAATATCTTTCCTTCTACTAGACAAAAAGATCCCGTGACACTGCTCTTTTGCCTTGGGTAATCATAAGCTCAGAATTAATTTAGTGCTTAATTGTGGTAATTATCTAATTTCTGGTTTTTGATAAAATTATCTTTCTCTAGCTTCTTCTCACGCTCTTATTTTTATGTGAAATACCCTGGGTACATAATTATAGTGGTGTTTCTTAGTGGGCCAGGGCTCATGTTCATCCACCCTGGCACGTGGGGTAGCCACCACCCACCCTTAACCCCCAATCCACTTGTACGTGATCCTAGGGAAGGCTTAACTCTGTCTTCAGTTGAGGTTCAGCCATGTATATATAGACTTTTCTGATGGAGTGTGTTGGGGGCAAAAATATTTGGGCTATTTTTTCCTTCTCTTGAATTAAAGCTGGAATATACACAGGCTTCTCTTAACATGCCATATCTCTATTTGCCCCCATATGAATGAAAGAATGAAGAATGAAATCTACCTGAAATTAGAGATGTTGTTTGTCTTGTTCACGTCTCTGTCCTCAGCACCTAGGACAGTGCCCGGCATAGAGAAGGTTCTTAATAAATATTTGTTAATCGATTCATTTACTCATTCATGCATGTCTTAGGTGGGGATCCCCAGGACAGAATTTCAAATGGATAGTTTATTGACAAGAGTCTTTGGGATTAACACCTGTGGGCAAGGAAGGATGTAGAATTGAACAGAAGGAGGAGTTAAACCAGGATGCAATTGCAACAAAGCTTTGGCCAATCCCACAGAAACTCTGGAGCTGGAATGGCCCCTAAGGGTTGTCCCACCCTGAGGCAAGGGGGCTAGTCCTTTTTACCTCCTACATCAACAAGTCATTGCATGCAAACTGCCCCTGCAAATGGGCTGTGCACACAGATCTTTCCAGTCAGGTTACTTCCTGGAGAGAAGTAACACAACTGCTCAGCTGTGAGCAGTTGGCAGCCAACACTCTCAGCCCCATCCTGAAGAGGGCCGGGGACTCTGGGCTGCACACCATATCATTCACTACAATCCAACACCTACTGTGTGCCAAGGACTGTTCTCGATGCTGATGATACAGCAGTGGACTAAAGGAACAAAAAGCTTGGCCCCGTGGAGCTTACGTGCTAGTAGATGAATGAATTGATGAATCTGTCAATCTCTATATACATTGTTTGTATCGAAACCCTCTCCTCATCCTAACAGTACATCTTTTGAATTGTAAACAGTTGAAGGACCTTGATCCTCAAAAAACAGAATAATGAAGAAAAATCTAAGAGTCCTTTGATGGAAGCAAGTATAAGCTTGTCAGGGCTAAGCTCCTTGTTGCAGAGGGGAGGTGCCAGGGTCCCATTTCATCACACTATATCCTGTTGGAGTAACTTGCCAGGGGTGTTACATTAACTGTTTTTGGGTGTCTTCTGTATGCCATGAGGTTTGGGATGAGGATCAATTCCCTCCCCAAACCTACCATCTCATGGAGAACATGGACAGGCACAGCAACAACTGCAACAGAATGTGATGGGAATTCGGGGGCAATGGGAGCACCTGGGAGGGGTCTGGCAGGACTTGGTGATTTGTTGGCAGAGGGAGTATGGAGGCTTCCTGGAGAAAGAAACGCCAAAGTTGAAACTTGAATGATGACTGGGAATTATCCAGGAAAAGAGAGTGGGAGGTGTGTTCTAGACAGGAATGCAGCAACATGATGGCACTGAAACCCATGTAGTCAAGGGTGACCAGAACAAAGAGAGTGAGGAGGGAAGGTAGCGTGAGATGGGCTGCGGATGCAGGAGGGGTTAGATCATAAAGGACCTTACAAGCCTTGTTGTGATACATGGAGTTCATTCAAGTATTTTTAAAAGCAGGGTCATGATACCTTCAGTGGGTGTCCTACCATCCCCTAAAACCTTATAAACAAGCAACAATGTCATTGTCTTTAGGTTAAAACAAAGACACACATCACATACACAACCTATCTCCTTATTCATATTTTGTCATTCTTTTAATTTATCTTTTACCTAACTTTCTATTTATATCTATTTATCTTTCAAGGTAGGATATACATATTTTCAGTCATCCTGAGCTTTAAAATTCTCTCTTTCATTTCTATAACATGCTAAATTCTCCCTTTTTCTGAGAAACTCTCTTTTAAAACCTGTGTGTCAAGGAACACTAGTTCTAAGAGATGCTACGACAAAAGAGGAAAGAAGGAATCTTGGGTCAAATGTGTCTACTTCTTGGAGAGTCAAAACCCACATCAGGCTCTGGGAAATCCTGCAGAAAATAATTGTATTTTAGTTGTTTGGACTACTGTTTCTCAAATGTATTTTGCCACAGAATTTACCCCCATAACTTTGTGGTTGTCTTGTTGTTGTACATTTTGTAGTCTACCTATCCATGTCCCTAGAACAGTGAGAGTGCTGTCAAGAGATGTCCTCCTGACATCTGTCCCTTCAGCTTCTCTGCCATTGTCTTCTTTTGGTCCATTATGTCATGCACGATGCCTGCAATCTTGTCTACCTCCTTAGTCTCTGCCTTTCCAATGGATAGTCCATCATGCTACAAGGGCATCTTATTCTTCAAATAAAGTTTATTTGAGTGCTTTCCTTATTCAAGAAGCTGTCTGCTTCCTGACCCACCACATCTACCTACCACAGCCTAACAGTCAAGGTTTTGTGTCAAAGGCCCCAGCCTTCACCCTGTGAGGAGACTACTCGCCCCTGTCAAGCCAGTTTGCATTTATCTACCCTGCACATGACTGGTTCATTTCTTCCTTTGCGGATATGATGCCTCCTGCTCCTCTCTGACAAATTGTGTCTTACCTCCCTTAAAGTCCATTTCAAAACCCATCTGCTCCATGAATCCTTTTCTATACTAGCACAACTCTATTTTCTCTCTTTAACGCATCAATATTTATGTAATCCTGAGGAGGAGACTTAGACAACATTGGAAAATATAACTGAATGAGAATAGTGCCTGGCACATAGTAGGTGCTGTTTTCTTTTTTAAGCAATTCCTATGCCAATGATAAATACTAAATATTGAAAGTTATAGCAACAACAATAGAAGGATAAATGCATTCCTTGCTAATAATAAACCTAATTCATGGCATCCTTAAGTTCGAAGAGAAAAAAGAGATTATCTGCTCAAATGACCTCCTTTTCAAGATGAGCTAACTGAAGCGTGGTGACATTAAATGAATTTTCTAAGCTCACATATGTGACCAAACTGGAAAAAAAGACTCAGGTCACTTGATTCTGAACCCAATACACCATTCACTTCCCCATGCTAACCCTCTCAATCACCAGTTACGCACCTGAACAAATGGACCCAAGTCATTCTGTGGGAGGTGCCAGATGACACGAACTTGAGGTCTTCATGAAAGGGAAGAGAAGACGTTGTTGGGTTGTCATATTCAGAGGAAGTGAGGGACAGTGGAGACTCGAATCAAAGAACTGGCAAGATGTAGGAAGGTGGGGACCATGAGATGAGACAGGGCAAGCATTTCATTACCCAGAAGTCAAAGGAAGCAAATGTTTGGAAATGAGAGTGTATGAGGTATGTTCAGAAGGCAATATGTAGGCAGTCAGGCTGGAGATAAGAAACAAGGCTAGCAGGTAGCCTATCCCATCTCTGCACCTCAGGCCCTTCCTCGAGTGTCAGAAAACGAGACTTTCATTTCTCCCACCAGAGCATTAAAACTTGACTCCTGAAAAGAGTTCTGTAATGAAGGCCCCAAACATCTTCTACAGGGAGAGAAGGAGCCTTCATTCACTGCCACGCTGCTGTCCCAAAGAGGCCTGCTGCATTTGCTCTGCTTGCCAAGAACGAGAGGCTGGCTCCAGGATCCCACTCCTAACTTGGCCAGCACGCACTCCTTTCTCCTACTATGAATACTCACACGAGAACCTTGCAGCTATTTTAGGTACTTTGTGTAAGAAGAACCTTCTCAGATGATGCTGGGGCTTCTTGTATTCTTGAAATTAGCTGGTGGTGGCAACTTTCAGGATGAAGTGCCTGCTGGTAATTAAATTCTGATGAATAGTTAAGACCAGAAGTATTCCAGGAGAGCAAAGCTCTGCAGAGGGTAACTGTGCACTGGCCTTGTAAATGTGACCTACCGCACGTGTGTTTGGTGGCACGTGCAGGTTCCATGACTGCCATGGAGTACAAACGCATTGGCATCGAGGGATAATATCGGTGATACTGAATGTTGTCAAAAAGTAATGCGCTCCCATCAGCAGGGGAATCTGGGCAATCCAAAGTCATTTGTCAACACAGACATCAATGCTGATACAAGACATTTATTTCCAAAGTGGAAAGTGTTTATTCTGTGTCATTCTCCCCAGACAAAGCCTTACTCGCCTAATACTAGATGACAAACGATGCAGCTGCTCTTCTTCTACGGGGCGCACGTACAAAACAGGAGCAGAGAGGCAGTTGCAACATATGCTGTACGTAATCCCTATCCCGACTGACTCAGAGCACTCTTTCCTTTTTTGTGTGTCATAAATCAGATGACATGGAGAAGTCATTTTAAAAATGAGCCCCTGCACTGTTATAAATAAGTTCAGTTGTCTCGGGTGGCCAAGTGTAGGTTTCAGTGAAGAATAAAAAAAAGAAAACCCTCACCACTTTACATGTGTACAAGGGGTGGCATTCGAATGTGATCACTGAGAAATTTGGAATTCCAGAAAAATCGGACATTTCTGAGTAACACGTGAATAAGAAGTAAAGAACCTACCAGCTCTTTACCTGACGCTCTTTAATAATACCTCACTGTGGGAGATTCATATTCTCTGTTTGCTATTTTCTGAATGACTTTGAAAATTCAAAAAGCATCCACGGACTGGGAAACCAATGAGGACTAGACAAGCTGTCATTGTCCTTCTTGCATGGATCTTTGAGGTGCCCCTGGGCTCCACCTAATGTTCTCATTTCTTTCTCATTGCGAATGAACACTTCTTGGTTGCCATTATTTCTGGCTTTTCGGGGACAGGGACACATTCATAATAAGCCACCCTATAACTCATGTAGCAGGTTTATGATAGGAAACAACTGTTTTCCCATCTTGCGCCTTTGTGCCTGTGTCCCCCTGTTGGTTTGCTGGTGATTCGTGAGTTATTTGGGACCAGGAGTCAGCTTTGCCCTTCTGCTTATTTTAGATATCAGTAAACTACCACCCCCCCGCCAAGCCCAGATCCTGGACTTACAAACTTCTGCCATGTCTCTTGATGCCAAGTGACTGTTGGCACTTCCATCTGAGGCCTAATACTTTGGTCCCCTCTGACTTTTTTCTTCCTATCACACAGAGTTTCCTGATCTCTGAGTCAGGCTCTCCCTATCTATCCACTCTAACGCCTGCCAAAGCTCAGTTTCAGTGGCCAAGATTTTCGAACACAACTGCTTCCTTTGTTTTAATTGTTCTTCCTAAACATTCTTTTAGCTTTAGGTATCACCTTACTCCTTCCAACATTAATTTGCTCATTCAAAAACATTTATGGTTTTTATGTCATGCCAGGCACTGAAACTGGCAGAAAGAAAAAGAAGACATGACTCTTTCCCCGAACAAGCTCACCGTCTAAGGCCACATTCTATATAATATTACATTCATATAAGACTTTAAAAGTTCACGAAGAACTTTCACATGTATTTCTTGACCATTGTGCTTTAAGCTATAGATAGATTAATTGACTTTCCATATTCAAGACCACAACTATTCCAAAGGAGTCATGAAACTAACTTTCCCATGATGTAATTCAGATTTGTACTGGAGAGAAACCTTATAAAGTAATGGATGTGGGAAAGCCGTCAGCCAGAATCATTGCCCTTTTCAACATGCAAGAATTCATACAGGAGACAAATGTTATAAATGTTTTGTTGTCTGAGCAAACTGGTTTCTTGACCTGTATTAGCTAGTGAATTTTCTATTTAATGAGGCCTCAATTTCAGGACCATTTGAGATCTTAATACCAGATTCATCTCTTCTAAATTGAGAGAATGTGCAATTTATGCTCTTAAAATGTGATTTATATAAGTAGCTTAGCACAGCCACAGTTGTTAAGCCTGCACAAAGTCCAGTGAGAGCATATAATTTTATATTACGTTTTTTCACTTTTTGGTGAAAGCCAACACATAATAAATATTCAGTGTGATCAGATGAGGCATGGCCATGCCATTGGGAAGTATGAAAACACCTGAAAGTGTTCTGTTGTCTGTTTGGTCAACTGAAAAACAAACTTCTGAGAATTTCAAGAAAAAGTTGTCAATGATATCAAGTGCCAAATCCAGAAAGTTGAGATGATAATGTCACTTTGTGGAGCTACATTTTTTAAGTCGATATTCTGGGCTCTTCGTTTACTTTTAGGTAATTTGCCAGTAGGAACAGGGTTAGTCACCTGCAGGTATGGATTAGCACCATCTATAAAGCCTTGAGCTCAACAGGTGGATGGAAAGGATGAAAACAGGGAAACTAAGATGGAAGCATTTACTGTGTCTTGGCAACCGGGGGATACTCAGACTCCTCCAGACAACTTTAAAGATGATTCTTCACCTAGAAAAATATAATTGGCTCCTGGAATTAGAAAATGTTAGCAAAATAGCCTATCTATTGTTCATCATGGTGACTACAGTTAATAATAGTGTTATCGTATACTTGAAAACTGTTAAGAGAGTAGATTCTAAGTGTTCCCACCACATACACAAAAAAAATATTGAGGTATAGATGCTAAATAGTTTAATTTAACCATTCTACAATGTATGCATAACATCGTAACATCAAAACATCATATTGTACACTATACACATATACAATTTTTGCTTGTCCCTTAAAAACTTGAAATAAAATAAATTTTTTAAAAATGCATTTTTAAAAAATGAATTCCAATTCACAATGGCCACAGCAACTAAAAAGTACCCAAGAATGAATTATACTGAAAGAAGTAAAAGGAAGTTTGAATAAGTGAAGAAATAGATAAGAATGTAATGACTCAATATTAGAAAGATGAAAGTTTTTTCTAAATTTATCTTCAAATACCATGAATTCCCAGTCAAAATTCCTTGCAGAAGAGTATATGTGCAGAAATAGTTAAGATGATTTATTTAATATCAAAGTATGGTGTTATAAAGTATAATAATGAAAATAAAGTTATTTTAGCTTAAAATTAGATAAAAGACCACAGAACAGACCAGAGAGTCCAGGTGGATACACACATGTACAGCAATATATATGATTTTAGTATATAAGACCAATAGTTTCAACTCTGTGGAGAAGGGATTAAGAGTTCAGTAATGGTGTTAACTGATTATCCACTCGCAAAAATAATTTCTTGATGGATTAAAGATCCATATGTGTGCATGTACGTGTGTGCACATGAGCTGCACACGTTTACCTGGAGAAGTGTTTGTATATGTGCACAGGGAGGCTTGTACAAGGAGAGTCATTTCATAATCATTTTAATAAGGAAGTATCAGAGACAGTGTTCATTATGGCTAGAATTGCGAAACAAAGTATAGTATATCCAAATATGCAATGTTATGCAACAGATAAAAGGATGAAGAGCATTCATATGCAATCACATTAAAAGATCTCAGGGTCATACTGTTGAGAATAAGATGCAAGTTATAAAAAATGTCCAATGGTATATTGTTTATGTAAATCAATTTAAAGAAATCATTCCACACAAAACTCTACTGATTATGTATAAATATATATGTATGTCTGCACACAAAATTCTACTGATTATGTTTATACATATATATATATACACACACACACACACACACACATACATATCTACACAAAACTCTACTGAGAGTTTTAATCATATATATATTTATATCATATATATAAAAGTTAACTACAGTGTTTTCATTTGAGAAGTAGACTAATCCAGGTTTTCAGGCCACATGGCGGAAAATTACTTTGTGATTCAAATATTACATAAATATGTCATATTGCCATTACATTTCCTAAGCAGAATAATGAGAAGAGTGGATCTTATCTATCTCAGAAGAATCTCTGGAAATTAAAGACCAAGATATTGAGGTCTAATGAATGAAATGAGTTATGGAAGGCTAAAATCCACTAACATTTTTAATCACTTTCTGGTTAAATATTTTGGACAAATAAATATAAGGGATGAGAAGGAAAGAGGAAGGGCTAATCACTTTATTCCTGTAAAAACCATAGATTGCTCTGGCATCATCATTCACCATCTACTTTTCTATTTTATTAGAACATATATTATTCTAAGGTTTTGTTTGAACATCCGCTTCTGCGATCACAAGAGTGCACAGAGTGGTTCTGCAAATTCTCTTTTGTTCTTAAACAGAGTGTCGACTTAATGCTTTATCTAATGTATATGGTCAGGACATACTTATTGATTGATCCAAACAATGTCTTTAGGTTAAGGACTCAAGGATTATTTCCCCAGGTATTTGATTACGAAAGGGAAGGAGCTCGATCCTACCCCACGTCTCCATGAGATGCATTAAAGTAATTCTGCATCCTACAGAGTTCCCTTACTTGTTTAATGTAGTTTGCTTCACATAGAGATAAACATGATTAAGAATTTCTGATGTCCTCTTGCATCTTTAACCCCATTCACTCAGAGGAGGCATTTGTCAGATCTCCTAGTTTAAGTTCATGGAAGCTGGTCTTCGAAAGGATAAGGGCCAAGAAAAATTTTAGCTTTGACACTCAGATAACTCCTGGAGTTTGAAAACCACTGAAATCATACTCTGAAATACAGACGTATTGAAGACTTAACTACTAAATTGAGAAATGAACACATACTGAAATATACCTAATCCTTCTCAAAAGACAGCCAGTTTCATTATCTTAGTATCTTGTAACAAGATGGCTTTAAAAATTCAAGAAGTGCTTCCAGTGTTAATGAAAAATAATCCTGAAGCCTGCATGCTGTGAATCTTCTGATTTGTTTTCTGCAATAATACAGTGAGGAGGTATTTGTTTTCAAACAGATCTTTCTCCATTCTTGCCTTCAAGCTATCTGATGCCTCGGTTTATTTCCTCAGTGATTAATCAGGTCATCAGAACTCTAACACAGCCCTCCCCAGTTCTCATATTAAAGAGATAGGACAAGCTAATTTTTACCACATGTGTTTTCCACCATACTCATCGGCTAGTTTGTTTTTCAGCGAATAGGCTTGAGGTTTTGCAGCTTTTTTGTTCTACAGAATCCTATGGGACACACTTGGGGTGCAGCTCATATCTCTGCTAATGTAGGCTTCTAGGGAGTTTTATTTCTCTCCTTTAAATCCTCCACTACAAAGACTTTATTTGCCAACGTGGTACCTTCAAGGGACCATTCATGTAATTTCCACTTGAACTTTTAACAAACATCTAAAATAAAAAGGTCAAAATCAGAGCATTTGAGTCACACCCTCCCCACGCCCACAAGCCTGTTCCTCTAGCATCCCCTGTCTTAGCGAAGGTCCCCACCAATCAAGGGTCACTCAGGCCAGTATCCTAGGAGTCATCCTTGAACCCTCTCTTTCCCTCAAATATCTAGTTTTCAGGAAATCTTGTTGTGAAAATACACCCAGGATCTGAACCCTTCTCACCCACTCCGTGGCAGGTCCCATCTGCTGTCTGTTATTTGGGCCACTGCACTGGCCGCCTCACTGGTCTCCGTTTCCACTCGTTACTGCTTGGAGTCTGTTCTCCAAACAACCACTTGAGAGATTCTTTTAAAATGTAAACCTAATTGCTTCATTTCCTTTCTCAAATCCTCCAAAGGCTTTCCATCACCTGGAACAAAATCTATAAGCCACATTCTGGAAACCTGTACTTTGCATGATCCTGATCCTGTCTTATCTCTGTTTTGACTCCTTTCTCTTACTCCTCCTCACTCACTCTGTTTGCTGACCCTGACTTCCCAAATTGTCCTCAAACAAAGGGAGTACAACAAGCATGCTTCTGCCCCAGGGCCTTTGCACTCACTTTTCCCTGCCTGAAATATTCTTCCCTAGCACAAACTCTTCTGAGCATGTGGCTCATTTCCTCACGCCATTCAAACATTACCTCCTCCAAGAGAATGTTCCTAGACACTGGATCAAACAAGACAGCTTGTCACTGTTGTCTTATCTGACTTTATTATGACTTCCTAGGCCTTAGGTTATTTACTTTGTCTATTATCTCTCTTCCTTATACTAGATCAGAAACTCTTTGAAAGCAGGGACCTCATCTGTCTTATTTACCAGATGAACAGGGCCTCGTACTTGGCAGCACTCCTAATAGTAGTTAAAATAAATGAATTATATACAGTTAAAATGGGTAAGCTTATGGTATATAAATTATACTTCAATTGAGCTTTTAAAAAATCAGACCTCTAATTTTAAAACTTGAGGGAAACAAGAATGAATTTAGTGAATGAATAAATTAAAGCAATACTTAGCTTGACTTGACAATCCTCCCCAAAATAGAATTTAAAAACTATTGACTTATAGGAAGCAGTGTTTCTAGTTTTAATGTCTAATATCATCCACAAATAGCTGTCTATTGAATTTCAATGACGTGTTGGAAAGTTTGAGATATTATATCTAACAAAAATTACTTATATTTTTAGTGGGTTTTTTGTGTACTAGGGTCTGTGCTAATTTGTACATAAATTATTTTACTTACTCCTCTGCGGCAGAAGCTATTATAGTCCCATGATGAACACTATGTGGCTCAGAGAGTTTGTTTCTGACCCAAGGTCACAGCTATTCAATGGCAGTGCTTGGGTTTGAACCCAGGCAGGCTCTAGCCCTAATCCTTCTGAGTCCCTAGGAGGACACAAAAAGGACAATGAGACAGATGACAAATTGCCATTTTTTGTAAGTGCAAGAGGCTCCCAGGGTGTTCTTTGACTCATCTTGCCTCCCTCCTTCATCCTTCTTTCCTTCTACTCTAAGGGAGTGGGACATTGTGCCAAGCCAGGCCCAAATCACCCTTTGCTGCGGACTGACTTCACAGAGATGTGCTACTTTCTGTGATTCCGATAGGATCCCAGCTCCTCTTTATTAAACAATGCTTCTTCGTCTCTCCTAGAGTATATGCTTTCATTCCAGGGTCCCTTCACACGTAAGGACATTTATGGACTCACCCCAAATAATCCAGTGTTGTCATCTCCTGTCCACACTGAATAATCCACACTACTGATGAACAGCACGAATTCTTCTGGCCTACCTGGCTCCTGCTTAAATCCCTCAGATACTTGACTCTGAAGCAGTCAGATAAGTGGAAAAGTAAGTGTCCTAATTCAACCTCATGTTTGTCCTGTTTACTGCCACTCAGAATTGACATGTGTCTGTGCTCCTGTCATCATGAGGAATCCTCAACCCTGGACCATCGTCCCCCCAGACACACCCCTCTTAGCCACCACCTTACACCACACGTCTTAACTTTCCTATCACTCTTCCCTCCCACCTACTCTGCCCTCTTTGGCATTTACTTTTTAGCTTTCCCTTTTTATTTTCAATGTCTCGTATCTGGCATGACCAACCCCCCTCCCGACATTCAGTTAGATGTTCTTAGACATTACCGTGTTTTGTACTGAACCAAAATCATCTTTCAACAGTGAACTCCACTTATAATACCTGGCATTTATAAAGCATTTTATTGCTCTCAAAGATGTTCACATGTCTAATTTAACTGAACCTTCGGAGCAGTGCTGTGAAGTAGCTATTACCATCTCAACTTGAGTTGGAAACTGAGTCACAGAGCCTTGCACCTTCCCCCCTACTGCCCAGAAATGTAAAAATGGGAATAAAGGCCTATTTTCCCTTTCACCACAGCACACCACTTGTTACCTTATTACAGCAGAACATGGTAGGATCTGTGCTGTCTAGAGTGGGAGGGGCTGTGGTTATTTAAATATAAGTGAATTAAAATTAAACAGAATTAAAATTCAGCCCCTCAGTCACATTAGCTATTACATGGTTTCAGTGATGAGTAATCACACATAAAAAGTGGCTACAGTATTAGAGAGTGCAAGTGTTGGATCCTTCCACCAACACAGAAAGCTCTATTAGACAGTGCTAGCTAGATCCCTGTTTTACTATTGGTGCTGAGAGATGAGAAGAATTTCCATGATATTGGCTTTCTAATTGCAGTTGCTTTGGGAAGGAGGTACACTATATTCCCAGGAGATTTGGAACCATCTCATCTTAGCGGACACCTAGTTCAGTGATTCGCAATCTAGGAAGATCACCAGAATTACAGATTCCGGACCCATTAATTCTCAAATGAGTCGATAGTGCTTGGAGATGAGATTAACTCCTGATCTGCTAGTTGGGGCCCCTGTTATTGATAAATCAAAGAATCAGAAAAGGTTTGCTAACCTCAGGGCAAAGTAGACATTCGCTGTTACAATTGCCTTATTTTATGATTGTAGGAATTGAAATCCAAAGAGGTAAAGTAACTCTTCCAAAGTCACCTAGTTAGTGGTAGGGCCAAGAATAAAATAAAAATTTCTAGTTTCCTTGTCCAGTGCTCTCTTCCCTAAACCATGCTATTGAGCACGTATAACCTACTAAAGCCCATGATAATAATTAGCAAAGAAAGTTGGAGAGCAGCCTCTTCCTTCCTCTACTTATGCCTTTCCTATCGCAATCTTTAAGAATGGAGGGGCTGTTTTCCTAGGCTATGCCAAAAAGGAGTGGCCATATGAGGCTACCAAGACAGCTGTCCAATGAGATTAGACAGCCTTGAATAAGGAGGCTATGTCTCATACCATGCCTCACCCCCTTAACTTGTTCCAGAATCTGTGTCTGCTGGGGCCACCTGTCCCATCGCCCTTCCTTCATCAGCCACTGCAGGCAGGAGTTCTAAATAAGTCAGCGTTGGGTAGCTAGAGATGCCTCCACAACTTCTTGCCTACTAAGTCATAAGGCAACAGCTGGGTGTGAAAATATAACCCCTGTCACTTCTCCAAACAGCATGAGACCCAGGCTGAAGGGGCCTGAGTAAGCTCTTGGGCATGTTGTAATTCACAGCTGCCCCCTGGAGTAACAATCTTCCTCCCCGAGGTTTTGGGTGGCAGAGGGTAGTGATCATTTTCCAGTGTTGCTTTTCTTCCTTATGACCTTTCTGTGCATGCACTACTGCTCATTTGCTCCCTCTCATCTTCAATGTTTATATATGGCCAGGTGCGAAGTTCAATGACTTTGGGGGCATAACATCCTGAAGCCACTTTTTCATTATTCCTAGAAGAAAAGCTGAGATTTCTAAGGAGAAGGCAAAATGAGAACTGAGCTCCTAGGTTGACATTCTTTTGTGCTTGAAAACACCAGCCTGCTAAATTCGGCTGCTGTTTCTTTTTTTAGTAGTGGGATAATACAAAGGTCTGAATTTCTTATACCGAGAAATAGCATTAACTAAAGGCAATGCTTATTTGAATTTTTCCCCCTAGAGTCCACTCTCTGTCGCCATTTCCAATTTGATTTCCCACTTACAAAGAATAATTATGGGGTAAAATGGATTATGAATTTTCTTAACACAAAGCAGAATTGAATAGTTAGTAGCAAAGACTCCAACAGCTGCCTGTGTTCATTTTTATCCTAAGAATCCGATGAACAGAAACAGGAATGAATATGTTTTAAGTAAACAGCCCATATTCAGAAGGGACCTTGGTGCAGGGAACGAAATAGAGCCTTGGTCCAACTGAGCTCTGTAATCAGCAAAGCTGCTGCCATCTGTCAGGGTTTGTCTCCTCTCCCTCCGGCTCTGGATCTCGGGGCCCAGCTGACAGACGGGCATCATTA
This sequence comes from Indri indri, assembly GCA_004363605.1. NCBI lineage: Eukaryota > Metazoa > Chordata > Mammalia > Primates > Indriidae > Indri > Indri indri. The sequence goes on along the minus strand of RJWJ010010546.1, from coordinate 31,576 downwards.
GCTGGCTGGTGCACTAGGTCACCCTACTGCGACAGGTCACCTTGCGTCTTTGGGGCATTTTATTTCCCCCTGCTCCCAATTCCGATCCTGAGAAAGGAAAATTAAATTTTAGTCTTAAGATGAAATGACGACAGTATGCAATCTGTCAACTCCTTGCTGGTAGCCAAGCAGGTTTGCTAAATTAAAAAAGAAGGGGAAAATATGACCCGATCTCCTCTTCCCTCAGTTTTCGGGGCTCCGAAGCAGGGGAACCCCACGTGTGGACAGCGCACTTGAACGCAAATGCCTCAAAGATGCTTCCTGCCTTTGCCCTGCGGATTAGTGCATAGGCATGGTGCTGCCTGGTGTTCTGGCTACGGTGCAGTAGAAATGAGAGAAACCGGCACGGAAGGAGAAGCAAAGACAGAGCCCCACATGCCACTGAGTAGTGGCAGGGTCCGAGCGGGAACCGCTCAGAAGCACAGGGAGGAAAGGAAGCTACAAGCACATGCTGCACCCCACGCCCCTAATTTTTTAAATCAGTCATCTATTCTGGCACCTCATTCGATTGCACAGACTTCCTTTCACAGTTTTTTCACAGATTTCTCCCCCCCTTAACATATGCAATATTGCGAGCCTGGCACGTTTTCCGCTTTCTCTGGAGGCAGCTGTCAATTGCTAATCTCCTCCACCAAAGGATGCCCCCGACTCTGGCTTCTTGACCCTCAGGCGGAACTCACTTTTACTGTCTTTCTTATCTTGGTTTCTGAGGGCTTTCTCATGAGTGACCTAGTTCCAGACCTCACTTTAGATAAGTTCCGGGGAGAATTTTTTTATTAGTCAAATCTCAATGTAATCAATATTCTCTTCTGAGATAACTCAATTAATTCTCTTAATAAGGGAATATAAGTTTTGGACTGAGATCTAATTACGAATTCAGCTGCATTTTAATTTGGAAGAAGAGGAATGATTGTTACAGCCCAAAGAGAAATGACAGAGAATCTTCTAGATTTCACTTATGTAAAGAATATCTTCCAACTTTGCCCTTTCATGAGGGAACTGCTCCAAACTGTCTACACTGTGAATCATCCTGCAAAATGGGAGGATTTTAGTTTATGGGTCTTAAAGTTTTTTAAGCCATGGATGTGTTTTAGAAATAGCACAGAATACAATGGCTTTCTCTGCTGATTACTTAGCTATGTGTTCCACAATACTGCAGGAAATCATATAACGATGCTGATTGGGGTGTTTACAGACTTAGTCTTTGAATCCGAACTTTTACACCCTTCTAGATGTTCTGGTTCAATTCTTCTCCATTGCCTCCCAGCAATTATTTCAGACATTTAGTGATACTCTCAAATTTTCTACTCTTCCCCTACTCCTCTCCATTGTAGCATATAACCTCACCTTCAACTTCACTGAGACACTGGAGGTTTTTGGATATTTACTCCCTTCAAAGCCCTGGTCAGGCACACCAGGGCCTGTGCACTTGTCCCCACCTCCTTCCTTCAGGAGTGAGGCCCTCATTTATCTTCTCTCCCTGTTAGTGATCCTTTCTGCTGGCTCCCTCCTTTTGGTCCATAAATGTGTTACATTCTTGCCTGTCTTCAATTTCCACCATTCACCTGTGTCCACGCTGTGATTCCTCTTCACTGGAAAAAAAACAAAGACTTCCTCAGTTCCCACTCACTTTTCAAACTCTCCACTGTGTATTCCACCTTCCTGAGACCCTCTGGCAAAGGTTGTCATTGACCTGGAAATTTCCAGATGGAAATGATTTGGAAAGTAGAAGATCACCACTTCCTTGATCCCTACTGAACAGCTTTGGAAACCGCAGCCCACTGAGACCGGTGTGGTACAGCTTGCTCTCCAAGTCCCTGTGCTAAATGCAGAGGCAGTTCTGAGCCCAAATACTAGGTCTGACTTCTGTAGCTCCATCTCTTTAGGAAAGTTACTTACTATTATTTTAGCTGCAAGTTATTATCTCTGTATGTTATTCATATAACAAACAGCTAACAGGGATTGAGGATTTACAATGAGCTGGCAGGGGCTCATGGTACAAAGCTAGGTCTTTGTACACATCATCTCCTTTCATTCTTGCAGCAACTCTGTGTGACAGCTGTTGTTGCTCCCATGTTATAAATGAAGAAACAAAAGCAGACAGAGGTTAAGCAATTGACTCCTTCAACCACATAAGTAAGTTGAAGTAGCATGCTTAACCTCTGCCTTGCACTTAGCTGTCTTTAAGCTCCATTGACTCAGAGTTGTGTGTGAGATAAAATACAAGCTCCTGCTGGCATTTCCTCATGCATGTCCCCAAAACAAACAGGTGGTATATCTCAAACCATGAACTTTACTCTTCTCTACTCTTCCATGACTTCCTACCTTGATTAATGAACTAACTCCTGCTCCTGGGAACCTAAGACTCCATCTAGAGTCTTTCTTTCCCTGATCCCTCCACATTCTTCTGATATTCATCACCTTCCACTTCTCATGTCAGACTCCTTCTCCCCGCTCTCCTGGCTCCTTGCTCAGCTCGGGCACTTGTCACCTCTTTCTTACTATTTGTACTGGCTTCCTAACTGCTGTCCTTGCCTTGGGTCTTCTTTTGTTCTAATTGATCATCCACACTGCTTCCAGAGAAATTTTCTAAAACACAGATAGGATCATGTCCTTTTTTATTATCTCCAAATAAGACACAGAAAGGTTAAGTCACCTTACCAAGCTCTGAAAAAATGGGAGTCGGAGGTTGACTTCAAATCCAGGAGTATAGATCAAAAGCCTGTGGTCTTAAACACTTCATCAGCCATGCCTCCCAGAGAATGAAAAGGCAATTCTATCTCGATTCTGCTCCCTGCCTGCTCTTTCTGCCAAGGACTTTCTCAAAGCTTCCACGGCAAATGTTTTGCCTCTATTTGATTTTCACTTATAGTCAGTTAGAATCAGACAACCACAAAATAATAATCAAATCCGCCAATTATTATTGAGCACCTTCTTGCCCAAGTATTGATAAACACCCAGGGATACTCACCTCAGATCAGGGCAACAGTTTTTCCAAAAAATGGTAATTTGTCAAATTGAACAAACTCAATGCTACTTTTGAAGGAAAAAACATGCTGAAAATATAAACTCTCTGAGATCGATATATGACTCAATTTTTCTCTATTGAAGGCATCACAGATCATTTATTGATCTTTTCCAAAAAAGTAAAATAAGAAAAAATGCATGTATCAATTGAGTAAATAGTTTTAAGGCTAGACTGAAGCTGTAATTCAAACAGGCTTTGGAAAATATAATATTTGTACCTGTGATTACTTTTTGTATGGGTTCATGAGTTTTCATTTGCTCTTTTCAAGAATACTATGTAAGATTGGAATTTTTATCCCCATTTTATGAATGAATACTAAGGTTCAAAAAATTCAACCAACTTGCCTCAGTCCTTTTATTGGATTGTGGTGAAAGCAAGATTCAAACCCAACCTTCTGACATTACGATCCAAGCTGTTCCCATTGTCTGACCTCTCAAAGATTTAAAAATATTTTTTAAATAAACTTTTTATTTTGGACTAACTTTACATTTCTGGAAAAGTTGCAGAGATAGTACAGAGAGTTCTTGAAAACACTTCAGCTGGTTTTCTCAATGCTAACATCATACATAACCACATTACAATTATCAAAACTATGAAGTTAGCATTTGTACATTACTGTTAACTAAACTACAATCCTTTTCCAAATTACTGATGATCTTTATTTGTTTCAGGATCATGCCTCCTTAATCTCCTCTGGTCTGTGACATTTTCTCAGTCTTTCCTTACTTGTCATTACCTTGAAAGTTTTGAAGAGTACTGATTAGGGATTTTGTAGGTGTTGAAAATGATTTTTTGATACTCAAAATTTCACTTTTCTGTTTATAATACTTCATACTATATCTATTTGATTTTTGTAGATCTATTTCAAAAAGCAAATTTTCCATTCTTCTGCCTGAAAATAATTATGATTTCTTCTCAACACCATTAGGGACCCAGAACTATTTTTTTAGTACTGTTTTTACCTCGTAAATAGTTGTAATGCCTATTCTCAGATGAATTATATTCCCAGATAACCAGATCCTTGAGGTCTAAAATAGTAACTGAGCTGAAATCATTGCAGAAAAGATGATGAATATACACGTAAAATGAAGACAAGGGGCCATTTCACAGAGAGATAGAATAGTAGCTAACCTAAAAGGATATAAAATTTTAAGAAACAAAAGTTCATTACTATGGCAGAAATTGGGTTAAAAGAACTTTAGATGTAACAGATTACATTGCCTTGTCTTCATAATTTTTTGTTGCCAATTATTTTGGGTTTGAGGAATATCAAAGGCTAGATTCTGGTGTTTCACTCCATGTAGAAGCAGCTTATAAAATTAATAATAAAGACGACAGCCCCCTACCCAGTACCTGGCACACATTAGGCACTTGGTAAATGTGAATTTCTTTGTAGAAAATGATTATCTAATGCTTACTGTGTGCCAGGCACTCTTCTAATGCTTTGTACATGTTACCTCATTAAATCCTTACTGCCACCCCATTTTATAGCCAAGGAACTGAGGTTCAGAGAGGTTAAGTGAATTGCCCAAGGTCGCACAGATATTAAGTGGCATGGCTGGGATTTGAACCCAGGCAATCAGCAACTGTACCCACTCTTTTAACCATGATACACCACTGCTTCTTTGTTATCCATGCAGAACAATCTGAAAATTTAGCATTGTATTTATTTTCTAGATGACTGAATTTAAAATAATTTAACTTATTTTGTTAGAACTATTTCTAAAATGCATCTCTTGTCTTCCTAACAAAGACCTCATATTTCCTGATATCAGAGGGTCATTAAATATTAACACCGAATCTGTGTTTTGCTTAACTATTTTCATTTTACCCTACACAGAATGGCCCCACACTGAGAAAATGTTGATGAGGTTTTTTTTCCCTGCCATTTTGATTTATCCATTTCTTTTATCATCGTCAGCTCTCTGTCACTTCTTGCTGCTTTCATTTGCCTGACTTGGACAACGTCCTTTTTTCTCTCTCTGTATCAACTACTTCCAGTTTGCCATTAAAATTGCATCTTAAATAAAAGTAAATAGACACTAGGGGTGCTCAAAGGCCCCCTTCCACAAGTGCAGAGATAAGACACTGTGCGATTTGTGACTTGTGTATCATTTGCTCATCCTTGCCCTAACTGCTTTGCTCATTTCCTTGGCACTGCTCCTCATCACTGAGATCACTTCTGGGTAAGTAAACTAATACAGAATACATCTTGAACACAATGTCTTAATAATATAGAAGATAAGTTACCACTGGTTATTTTATCTCCTCCATCACATTACTGAAAGACAAACATTACTAAAAGGAACATTCATGGCAAAAAATAAACCGGCTGTTCACCTTCTAGAAAGGAATGCAAATGGGACTCGTTGTATCATTTGGAGCCCCATTCCCTTATCTGGGCATTGGGCACAGTGATTTTTCTTTAGCTGAATGGAGAAATTTTCTTCTAAGGCCCATGTTCTTAAGTGGACCTGGCATCTGAGGGCTCAGGGTGGGGTATAGGTTGTTTCTTAGCAAGTATTTGGTTCCACATGAGTGGCACATGAAGGTGTGATCTCTGACTGATGCCATTTCCCACTCTGACATCTGAGTCCTTATAGTGAAACCATGGGGTTATTTTCTTTTTGTCTTCCCCAACACTAAAATTATTCCAAGCTTTTTCAGATGGATGGAGTTTTTGTTCCTGGCTCGTTCTAGTGGAAACAGAGGAGTCCTCCGTCTGGACAGAGCTGGGGCCAAATTGAGCAGGAAGCTCAGCTGCTATTTCAGACTCAGCCGAATTTGGGAGACGGTGGCTGGATGAAAACCAAGGTGTTTGCTTTTAGCAACCAAGTCTTTCATGGTCTTGGGTACTGGTAGCCTGTGTGAGGGCCCACAGCATCCACATAGGAGAGAAAGCCCAACCAGATGCTACTTGAGAAATTCCACAGGGACAAATTGTTTCCATAGCTTAGAACTTTTTCCACATTGGCTTAACAAACCTGAAACAGGTTGCTCATAGTGTAAAGTGGGAGACTGTTCAGTGATGGACAGTTACTTGGTTCACAGGTAGTAAATTCAACACTTAAAACTCGTCGTTTATTGATATCATGCCTGGTGATCATTTTATCCTTCCATAAATGGAGTTGAACAGCTATCAAGTAGACCTAGTACATCAATGATACGTATCCCTATTAATTATGTGGTTAGTGAACTTTCAGTTTAACACTTCAGCAGGGTTTATCAATTAACTAACATGTATAATTTAAAAAGGAATCTTCATTTCAATTCTTTAAAATTACATACTTTACATCATTTAACAACATCTAAATTCTTCCCAAATTGGATAAATACATTATGAGATTCATTCTATAACCAAATTTAATTTGTTTCCAACTAATTTGTTTCCAACCCCCCCCCCCCGCCCCCCAGTATCTTGTGGACAATTGGAGAGGCATTCAATTTTGACACTGAATTACAGCCAAGGCAATTTCTTAATGGATGAATTATTAATATTTAAGATACATCAGGTTACCAGGCAACTTTCCGAGCATGACTTTTTAAAGCAATAACAAATGTAACTGGAGCTTTCCAAAAATGACATTGTGGTCCAACCTATTACCCATCAATTTTCCCTGGTTTTATGTGTGATAGAACCCAGCCGTGAAATCTGGACTCTACTTTCCAGGTAGTTATCCAAACACCAGTAATTTCTAAGAATAGCAGTGACCATATATTAGTAGCCAATTAAGGCATTAGTCTCTGCTCACTGCCTACTTATAACTTGTTTTTCAGTCAGCCTAGAGAACTGGGTTATATTTGAGTAACAACAAGAGGAAAAGATCTTGCTGCTAATTTTTTTTCTAGCAGCTGACTCTGAGTAACAAAATGAATTTTTCTTGCAAGACCCCAGAACATATAGCTGCCAAATTTCCCCTTTGGTGATGAATACGATATGGCTGGTCTATTTCTCATAACATGGTGATTTTCCAAGAGCCATTGGCTTAAGGAAAACAAAAAAAGTCCCATTCTCTAATTAATAAATGAACAAATATTTGTTTAAATTGTTGCCCTATAATTTGTTCTTTTTCACTTTCTCTTCATTTTCAGGCATTTTACTCTGCTCTGTCCTTATCAGTTGGGTCATCATCTGAGGGCTTTGTCCAGGGTGACCAGCACAGTGCCTGGTTTGACTGCTCCCTGCTGATGGAAGGAGAGAAGCCAGTTAGTCAGCAGATCACAGCTGAGGCTAAGTAGGGATAAGAAGGAGCAAGGATTTCTCCACCCGTATCCAGCTCTCCTGGGCTGCGTTGGATTATGGTCCTTCCTGGAGGAGAGACTAAGGAGGTGAAAGAGGGCTTGAAGGAAGAAAGAAGAGAACAAGAGAAGTATCACTGCCACCATGCGCTGAGGGCCTATCCGAAATCAGGATCGTTCTCGATACTCGCTCATGTACTTCCTACAACAACTCTGCAAAGGATTATCATCCGTATTTTAAACATGGAACTTGCGAGGCTCAAAGAGTCTAAGCTATTTGTGCAGGGTGCCCTGTTTGAAAGTTGCAGAGCCAGAATTTGAAACCGGGTCTATATGACCCCATGCTTGAGCTGCTTTCTTTCTCTTTATGGATGGATCCTGCAAACAAGTGGGAGGAAGAACAAATCCAGGCCATGGAGCAGCCCCGCCCCCTGCTTTCCTCACCGTGGAATTTCAGTGATTGACACTTTCTGTGTCCCCAGCTGTGTCAGTGAAACCATTGGGTTCCCAGCTGCTACCTTCCTCAGGGGAGGCAAAGCACTTATCCTCCCAAAAAGGGCAACATCTAGGTAGAGACCTAGAAGGTGTTGACATTCATACATAAAGATAACCTTGTTACTCGCTGCCAATCAGACATTTTTCATAAGCTTTTTTGTGGGGGGGAAAGAAGCAGTTAATAAATCAGAATTGGTGCAGCCACAATTCTTAAGCTTGTAGATGAGATGGCTGATAATGGTAATACTTACAATAAAAATACCATTCATTGAGTATAATCTTGTATATCATTTCTAATTACTCCTAACAAAACTATAGGTGGACAATTTATCTCTGTTTTACAGATGAGAAAATCAAGGCTCTGAGGAGTTAAGGAAATGCCCAAAGTTAAACAGCAAGAAAGCAGCTGGAAGTCAGGTCTGTGTGCACCCAAACCACATATTTTCCACTCAGACATGGCTGGCCCTTCCCTATGCCTGCTAGGTTGGAGGGAAGCCCAGCAAATTTGCCTTGAGCATCCATGCCTGCTAGCTATCCCATTCCCATCCATGATTCATTGAATAATTTCATCTCTGTTCCATTCTTACACTAGGCTTGATTACAAACCATCTTGCCCTTGTTGTTTCATATTAATAAACTTTCAATGGTTTCCCATTACCCAGAACATAGACATCCAAATGCTTTTGTTGGAAATTTAAAGGCCTCCACGGTCTAACTTCTGCCAGCTTTCCACCCTTATTCCTGATCATCGTTTTACAACCCTCTGCTCCAACTGAACAGGTTCACTTTCTTCATGAAATACACCAGGGGCTCACCCGCTGCCTGATTTTTGCCAAGTTCATTCCACCTGTTTTAATATCTGCTGCTTACTTTCCTATTGAACCCAGCTCAAATTTCACTTTCGAAATCAGCTGGAAAATCCAGCTTGAAGTACATTCTTTCTTTCTTTTTTATTTTTTTCAGCAAAATCCAGACTGTGGAAAACCATTTATTCAAAGAAAAATAAAATTAAAATTCCAAGGAAAAGAAAAAAAAAAAATAGATGAAGGGTGAATGTGTAGAATAAAAAACACTTAGACATAGAAACTATTCATGATACATGGGCCTTATTTGGATCTCAATTCAAACAAAATTTCTCAGCATATTGTAAGAAAATTAAAGAAATGTGAACCCTGACTTGATATTTGATAATAAAGAATTATTGTTGAGTTTTATTTAGATATAATAATGGTATTACAGTTATACTTTTCAAAGAAGAGTATTATTTAGAGGTACATAATGAAATATTTACAGATGAAGTGATATACTGTGTAGAATTTGCTTCCAAAGAATCTGGGTGGAGTGAGAAATTTGAATAAAATAAAACTGGCAATGTGTTCATTTACAATTGTTAAAGTTGGGTGATAGGTACATCAGCTTCATTATGCTATGCTCTCTACTTTTGTATATATTTGATAATTTCCATAATAAATATTTAAAAATTTTAAAAACAATGAAAGCACACAACTATAAAAATAATTCACTGACTACCTGCAACTCTCTGTTGCCTTTATCCACATTTCCAATTTTCTTAAAACTCTCTTAAATGAGCTGCTTTTTAATTCATCCCGCTTGAAAACCAAATGTGTTCAGAACTGGGAGGGACACAGAGAGGTGAGACCTTGTTGCCAACGTCCTGCATTCACTGTGAATCAAAACTGGGAGAAACCCAACAGTAATTCGCAGCATATAATGCCAGAGGAGACTGTCGTTGAGGCAGAGAGCATTTATGGAGGAAAGATTCAAGGACAAATGTACCCTACATGTGGCCTCAGAGAATGGACACCGTGTGGACATGTGAGACAAGGGAGGGAGGGCATTTTAAGCGAAAAGAATCATGCAAAAGGAGGGTCACAGTGAACCTGGGTGGAAACATTATTAAATTAGGAAGGGGGACCAAGATGAAAGGGTGCCCCGGAAATCAGGCAGAAGCATGGAGATTTGATACTGTGACTACCAGGCAGCCTCTGCAATGTGTGATCACTTATGTGGTCTCGTGGATATGCCTGGTTTTTAAGGCAGATACATACGTTCGGGACATACAGGAGAGGTTTATTCACTCACTGAGCAAATATTTATAGAGAGGAGACTAGAATCAAGTGTAAAATGAAGAGAGTCACATTAGAACATCTCCTCCAAAGGGTCTGGAAGGTGAAAATATATTTGTAACAATACTAAGACATTATTTTCCTTTTTCACTCTCATTCTGTCATAATAGTAGAGTGGAATGTTCCAGAGATGACCCAATGTGCATTATTGTAACAAATTGAAGGCAGAAGCAGATATGAGGATCTAGCTGTCTTTTATAGCTAGACATTAAGGAGATTTGCAAAAATGTAAAACAATGGCATTCTCACTTTTTTGTTGATTTGGAAAACATAGTTTCTTTTTATAAAAATATGTTATATATTTAATGTATAATGGTCTTATTATCATTATTATTTTATTTTTTAATGTAATTATTCTTTTTTTGTTGTTTTATTTCCAAATATTAAGGGAGTACAACTGTTTTTGTTACATGGATAGCTTTTATAATGCTTAATACAGAGCTATCAGTATGCCCATTAGCCGAATAGCGTTTATTGTACCATAGGTGGGTTTTTATCCAGCCCCTCACCCCCCTCCCCCTTCTTGATTTCCAATGACTTTTACTTCTCCTTCTCTCTGTGCCCATATGTGCCCATCAGTTAGTTACAAATTATTAGAGAGTACATGTGGTGTTTGCTTTTCTATTCTTGAGATGCTTCACTTTCGCCCTCTCATGTACTTGTTGCTTCAACAGCAATTGTTGCTTCATTTGTTAATCAATGTGTGCAATTTAGAGGCTTGTCTACTTTAGGGCCTTGATACACTATTTAAATCTTACAATGCTACTTAACTTTTAAAATTTGATCCCAATTAGAGAGGAATCTCCTCTTACGTACCCTTCATATCAACTGCCCAACACAAAATATGTTGCCTGGCATGTGGCAGCATTGGAGGTCTTTGGCCTGGTTTCCTTATCAGCACTGTCTCCATGGCACCAGGTGCTAAGGTACGTTTCTGAAATAATGTAATGGTATTAGCGGGGATAATCCCCTGCTTCCCTTTTGACCTAGATGAAAGCCACAGTTATTTCATTGATTTGGTGCGAAAGGATGAGAATGGAAAGAAGAAGAAAAGACACAGGATGTAACCATGAAGAAAAAAAATGAAATTTGCCTTGGAAATGAGTGATTCCTCTTGTGCATTTCATTTATTTACATCATGTCATTTTCACATCAGTCTATATGTTTTTGAGTATTAACTAAAAGGGTCAGAAAAAAAGCAAATGTTGGATTAAAAGAACTCCTTTCAACTTTGGTAATTCTGATCAACTGCCTCCCTGAAAAAATATCTTACCTCTGGGAGCAGAAAGGGGCGACAGGGCACCACAGTGGGACCGTAACTATAAACACACTGGGCTCGACGCTTCCTTTAAGGTTTGTTTTTTCACCTAGTTGTGAGTCAATGGTGGAAAAAAGTGGTCCCAGTGCTGGACGGTGCTCATCTTTTTCCCTGGGCCTGTCTTTAATGGCAACTCTATGACCCGAAAGTTTCTTTCATCTTGGATAAATAACTGAGGTGAGAAGAGCAAATCATTCCAAAAAAAAAAAAAAAAAAAAACAAAGGAGGGAAAAATATGTCCTTCCCAAAGACTATCACATTCCTTTAAGCCTCTTCCTCTAGAAAATGAGAGAATAAGAGCCCTGGTGGACAAGAATGCTAATTATAATCATTACCTAAAGTAACACATCTTTCATGACAGGGCCAAAGCTGTTAGATATTAATACTAAAACTCCATGTTTCATTTCAGTACTAATTACTTTCCTGTTCCCTCTGACAAATGCCTCAATTTTCATCTCAAAGTTGCTCTTAGAATGAACATGTAATTATCTGGTCTTGTTTACAGCAACAAAGGTCAGGTTCTTTAACAGATATTAATAACCACCGACCTAAAAGAGTTCTTCCAGCTCACCCCACACGCTGAGCTTTGCCCTGATTTCAACCTTGTGAAATTTTCATGGTGTCGGTTCTGCACCCTACCAACTTTTTATGCCTGCATATCCATGGTGATAACTGCTCCTAGCCAAATTTCCTTTTATTAAACCAAATCATTATGCATTAGAAAGACACCTCCTTTCTGTATTAGGGTTAACAGAGTCTGGTAGAGTAATATAGAAAAATAGATCTGCTTTATTGGACCTCTCACAGCTGGGAGAGTCTGAAAGGGCATGCCAGGAAAGTTACAGGGATTCAAGAAGATCATGGCAGCAGGGTAATTTCTGAGGCCAGGTTCAAACTAGCAAAGTGGAAAATTGACATCATTCTGGGGGGAAAAAAAACATAATATAACACCAACATAATTTTGCCTCAACTACTTGGCTATTTTAGATCCAAAGTGGGCATTACTTCAATTTTACACTTACCTCTTTATTTATAAACCAATAATAATAGCTAACACTTACCATATTCTACATCTTGTTCAATGTATTGAGTGTTTAATACCCATAACAATCCTAGGATATAGCTACTACTATTGCCCCTATTCTATAGGTGGGGAACTGAGGCATAGAGAGGTAAGTAACTTCCCTAGGCCATGCAGCTAATAAGTGATGAAAATGGAATTTGAACCCAGGCAGTCTGGATCTAGGTGCAAAGGGCTTAACTACTACATGCTTCTGCCTTCCACCCTGGTCCGTGACTGCTGGCACCTAAGTCGGAGACGGTACTCCAGCAAAGAGAAAATTTTGGTCATGCTTTACTTCCTGTTGGGCCCAGTTTCCCCACGTAGGAGCCCAGTTTGCGATTGGTCCAATATCCAGGACATGGATTTACACTGCAGGAGGTTTGAGAGGTCTGTTCTGGTCCTGCCTTTGAAGGGGCAAAGTTAACTCTATAAGGAAAGGTGAGATCACCTCACAGCAACTCCACGAAGTAGAAATTATTATACCAATTCCTCTTTTACAGATAAAACAATTCAAAGAGTTAACTAAGTTACCTAAGGCCACATAATTAAGAAGATACAAAAGAGGAGGTAAAACTCACTTTCCCTCACTTTACTCGTCTTTATCCACTCCCATCTTTGAACCTGGATCCCTTACATCAAAAGGACCTACAATTCAAGAGATACAGGCACATTATGAGAATCCCATTCAGTCACATTGATAATTAGTCCAGTCCATCACATTGCATGAAGGTCATCCAGGAAGAGGCCACTCAGGTTTGAGGGTTTCCGTTCAGTCTTGTCAGGTTCCAAAAGCAGGAGTGGTCTTGGCAAACATACAGCTTCACCCTTTCACGCAACTGGTGTAATTGAGCTAATTGAAGTAAGAGACAAAGTCATCTCTTGCTCTGCACCTCTTTCAAGGTGTTAATGTAATATTGGATTTCCCTGAATTCATAACCCATTCATTTATTCCTTTACCCTCAGCTATTCTTCTTATTTCTCTTTGTTCTAAACCTTTAGAAAGGACGTTAGAATCACCACTGAGCTGGTCTAGATTGCAGGTAGCAATACCAGTTTGGCCAGTGCCTCCCCTCAGTCCTCTCCCATTCAGAAGGGGTAATGTTACACAGCTGTAGAACTGGGCTGTTTTTACCACAAGGCCATAGAGCTGCATTCACTGTTAACCTAAGTCTTGCCAGATGGGGTAAAGCAAAACCCACCCTCATCAGGCCCTTAGGAATTCTGGCATAAGGTTTACAAACATAGCTAGTTTTTGCTTAGGAATCATCCCTGCTTCCAGCACTTGTAGTTGTGGCCCTGGGCTTAGAACCCTGCATCAGGTAGGGGAGAAAAAAATTAGAGGTGATGTGAGGAAGAAAGAAAAAATTATAGTTATTATGCCAGTCTACTCCCTTGGCAAGAGTTGCGTAGTCATCCCAGCATCCTCCCCGCGCCCTCTTCCCCAGATCAACAAGAACAGCAGAGGAAACTCTAGTGGGGGTACTCTTTTAGTCTCACTCATGCTGAGTGTGATGAAGGTGTGAAAGACAGCCCTTCATGCTTTCATCTCCCCCTGTTTTAGACAAACAATGTCTTAATTGCTTGTTCTACTTCTCTATGAAGCAATTCCGCTTGGGAGAATATTTTTCTACCCATTGTTGGACATTATTGGCTGTATAGTGTGTTTCTTGGTCTGAAGAAACAACAGCTGGCCATCCAAATCCATGCAATATCTTCTGCTCTGTTTTTTTTTTTTTTTTTTTTTTTTATGGCACTCTGAGCATTTGCATCTTCCACTGGGTAAGCAAGTCCCAGTCCAGAATTGGTGTCCACTCCTGTCAAGACTCATTTATAGCCCCCCAGGGCTACCAGCACCAGTCTTACTTGACAGCTATGTTCAGGGCCTTCCCACCAGGGAATCTGCCCTGTGGCTATCAGCACCATCTGTCTCTTTTGCTGGAAGACAGAAGAGTTCTTATTGGCATTATGCGCCCGAGAGGGTGCAATAGAAAGATGTCTGGAGTCAGCCCATCTCTGCACTGCTGCAGTGCCCTTATATCCACTGATTTCATGGACCTAGGTGACCACCTCAAGGGAGCATAGGGGATATCTGCTTATTGATTCCAGTCACCTTCTGAACCTGGAAGGAAGCTCTTCTAATGAGCATCCACACATCCTACTTTAATGCACCCTTCAAATTTCCATAGGGCCAAGCCCATATGTGCATCCCTTTAAAAGGCCAGGTTTTTATTGCCCTTCTGTCTGACCATGTGGCCAGGCCATTGGCCACTGTCCACAAGCCAGTAAAAACCCAAACAGGGGCTTTTACCACTGTTCAATTCTTTCATCATTGTTAGGAAAACAGCATGCAATTTAGCCCACCAAGCTGATTTTTTTTTAATCTTCTGTGATCAGAGTGGCATCCTACCAAACAGGATATTATACATTCACTTTGGAACTGCCATCCATACATCAAGTAGTTTTTTGTCAGTCAGTTGAGAGCTGTTTATAGGAAATTATCCAAGTATCAGTAGAATCTAGAAGCTGCTCACACAGTTCTATAGTCAGTCCTAGAGGAAAAGAGGCTCTCTGCTTGTGAGTATTTCCTCCTTACATTCTCCAGGTAACATGGTCCTACATAAACCATTTCCTTTTTATTATGGAACTCTTCTGGGCACCACTATCCCTACTAGAGTGCTTCTCTGACATCACCCACCCAAGACAGTGGGTATTTCATATTTCAAGATCAATTATGTCCTTAAGTCATAGGGGTAGCTTCATTTAAGTTCCCCCAGCAAGGCAGTAAATGCCCTTCTGGTGGAAATTCTCTAGTCCAAAGTCAACTTGTCTTGGTCTTTCTGGTGACCAGGCCCATCCTGAAGTTATCTAGGGGATGCCAACAATTATTAGCATACAAAAAGACATCACTTTGGAGATTCTAAGGACTTTAGGAGTTGTATCCCAAGGAACAGGATTGAAGACCAAAAATATATTTCACAATATCATAGTTCCTAAAGCAGCAGTGCCTAAAATGTTCTATTAAATATCACATGAAACAACAACGCAAAAGGAAGAAGGAAGAAAGGAAGGAAGTTTCTATGTTCAAAAACGTTTGGGAAACATTCAATTAATCAAAATTATCAAATAGATTTATTAATTACAGAACTTCTCAGAGTCTTTATTAATGTACATTGTGAGGATGCACTATGAAGAACTTATTTCATTTTATATATATATATATATATATATGGGGTTTTTTTGGCAAGACATCTCATGGGAACAATGCTCTATGAAGTACATTTTGGAAATGCTACTCTAGGGATTTGAAGAGCTTCTAGGCAAAATATGTGGTCCAACAATTGTTTCTGTGTCACCATCGTGTTCAATACAAAGGCTAGAACATACAGGATAAGAGATTCAACCTACTTGAGCTTAGATTTTTATTATTGGGTCAAAACCACAAAAGTATGTAGGGCAAGGGTAGTCTGAAGAGAAAGACCACTTTAGGACAGACAAATGTGTTAAACTCTGTGTTAAATTTGTACCTGACATTGTGCACTTAATATTTCTTCCTTACTGCTGTTAACCATTGGTTTGCATTATGTGTATATGATTCTATCTCACAAATGCCCTAAGTTTTTTTTAGTGACTTGGATTGTGCCCTATGTTATCTCCCTGCCTTTATGTTTACTACACTGCCTCTCTGCCCAGAATAATCAGGCGGTGAATATTTTTAATTGATTAATTTCAACCAGACACTTCTTAATTTTTTTAAATAAATGATCCAGTAGAATTGGCTATTAGGTTTTTATAATGATCAAATAAGACGATGCATATAAATGCTTACTATTATTTTTAATCCCATAAAATGCTAATGTGAATTCAAATTACTTCAAACATAAGACTGTAAGAATTTCTGTGACCAACCATAAACCAGAAGCTCCATTCCTTGACAACTCTTTGGCCTTCCACCCTGTTGAGACTCTCAGTAACAACATGAAATGGGTCTGAGAGGTGAAAGTGGCTTGTCCATACCGGCTGGAAGACTAGAGTCAGTTTAATCCCATGTTTATCCCATTGCTAGCCTTTTTGGTCTGTCTCTTCTCTTCATTCATTCTTTTGTTCTCCTTATGTGCCTAGCTGGTCTTCCCACCTGGATTTCAAGCTCTGGTACCCAAAGACCATGTACTTTTGTATCCTTCTGTATCATCTTTGCACACCTCTGTTCTAGTTATCTATGGCTGTATAATAATTTTATCTCCAAACTTAGCTGCCAAAGACAACAATCATTTCATTAAGCCTCATGGTATCTGTAAGTCAGGAATTTGGGAAGGCCTTGGTAGAGTAGCTCCGGCTTAGGGTCTAGCTAGTGTGTGACTATAGTCAGATGGTGGCTGGAGCTAAAACAGTGGCTCTGGGGACCAGAGCAGCTGAAGGCCAGCTGGGTCTCTGTCAATCTTCACGAATTCTTAGGGCTTCTCTTGTAGTATCTCCACATGGGCCGGTTTGGGCTTCATCTCAGCATGGCAGACTCAGAACAATAAAACTGTTTACATGGAAGCTGAAAGTTTCAAGAGAGAGAATTCCAGTGAGCGAGTTTGAAGCTGTAGCACCTGTTATGACCTAGCATTGGATGTTCTATTGTGTTACTTCCACCATACTTTGTTGGTCACAAAAGTCACAAAAGCTCACTTACTGTCAAGGATGAGGGAATACAGACCACATCTCCTGCTAGTAGTGTTAAAGTGGCATTTTAAGGAAGGTATGTGGGATCGGAGTTAATTTTCTGGTCAATTTGAAAAACATAATCTGCCATACCATCAGAATTTTTGACATGATGCTTTACAAAAAGCAGTTACTCAGTAAATGTTTGTCAAATGAATAAAATAAAAGCGAGCTGCCTAAAAATATTGTGTAAGTGAAAGACTAAACCAACAAATTTTAAAAGTAGTTAAAAAGTAGTAGTAGTTAAAAAGACTTTTTACTACAGCTTCTGGTCCATCTTCTGATATTTTCCTTTCCTACTCTATGAAACAGCTGTTCATGCAATCCTGAAAACATTAAGAGAAAGATGTCACTAACTTTGATCTGCCCAATTAATCCCTGTTTCTGTAGGCTGGCCCTTGCAATATTTGTGGAGGTGTCTGTGTCCTTTTCTGCTTCGTCTATTTGCAGTGGATGTTGAGAATAAGCTGATCTCCATCCTTAAGCCTGCTCCACATCCCCAGACATTTTCCAAAGTCCTACAGACCATGCTAATAGATAGCTTACACATGTTAATCGTAGCTTTCATCGGCTCTGGAAATAAAGAGAGTCAAATACTTCTCCAGAGATGGAGAAGCGATTTATTACACCAGTGCATTCCCACTTTGGGATAGAGACAGACAGCAGTGGTATTTATCCAACTAATTGGAAGAAAGCACTCAAAGAAATATCCTTAAAAATATAAAATCTCTCTACTCAAAACAGAATAGAGTCACAGGATTTTTGGCAACAGAAGAGTGTTGGAGATTCTCAGCAAACAATTTCTGTTAAGGAAGAGGAAATGAAATTATTTGATGTGACTGAATTCGCATAGCATGTTAGCGCCGCTCTGTCTAATGTTGTCTGTAAGTTCTTCTAATAATGAGCAAAACAACTCAAGGCTAAAAAAAAAAAAAAAAAAAAAACCTAAAAAATAATCAAGGAATAAAATTTAATTGTGAAAACCATGTCAAATTTTTTTTCTTTTTTTCAAATAGATTTTTTTCAAGTAGATCTTGATGTTATTCTAAGCCAGCATTTCGAAAGTGATCTAAAGAAATAAGCATTATATAAGAAAAGGGCTCTTTGAACTATGTAGCTAAAAAAATGTTAACAGATGTGTTTACTATGAGACTTCTCAGTGCCTTTAATAAGCTAACATTTACTGTGAATATTTAAAGAAGGATAGTCAAGGAGATATTTCTCAATTGCATACTTTTATTCAAAGGCATTTCTCAGGTCTGATATATTACAGAAACTGCTCTGAGAAACACTGAAATTTCTCCCTCAGAAGACTATCACACATCAAGATCTGTTTTCAAGGGTGCCACAGCCAAAATGCAGGCTAAGAGCTGTGTGAGGGACTCCCAGAGTCTTAAAAAAATGCTCAAGCAGCCCTTGGTCCATATCGCTTTCAAATTATATTTTGCCCATTTTTTCCTTATGAATATAATAAATGGGATAATTAACTAAATCTGTAAAAGAACACAATGTATCCTGAATTAGATGACAGTTATTTGCCAAAATACATGTATTCCAGGGGTTAGTGTTATAGCATTGGGGAATTATTTATGAACCATTTAGAGAAATTCTGACCATAGAGTTAAAATTCCTCCTGTGTTTTCTGAGTTGTAGGATATATTACCTTTACTCAAATAAAATCCATAACTACCAAACCCTTAGCAACAGAAGATTTAACATTCAAAAGTGACCACGGAGATCTGCCTGTAGAAACTGACCATTTTGCTATAACACAAATTTGAACCTCAAAGGCTATGAGGCTGTGGTGTGAGTAGATCATTTAACTAGAGGGTGAACCTCATCAACCACCAGGGACCTGCAACTCAACGTGGACCTTTTATTATTAATAATTTTTACAGATAGTTGATTATACATTTCACAAAGGTAGATAAATCAGCTATGATTACATTTAGCACTAAGTAGTTAGAAACCTTTACAATCCTGGATTAATTAAGTAAATGATTGTTTTTGCCCACATAACAAGGAGTATGGAGGTAGCAGCTCAGCGCCAGTGTAGTGGCTTAAGGACTCCACCAAGCAATGTGATTTCTTCTCTTGTCGGTCTCCACTACCCTTGACAAGAAGATTTTTCCTGTGGTTACACAACGGCTGCTGCATCTGCAGACGTGTTCTTATACCCATGAGACACTGGAGAGTTTCCAAAGCGCTTCCACTGGCATCTTCTCACCTGATCCTAATGAAATCTTTTCACTTGTTTCTACATTTTGTCGTGTCATTGATCAGACCCCTCTAACAATGTGTGTTCCTGTACTTACAGAGATGCAGTTTTCATTGTCTTTCCCTGATAATTCTAAAAGTAGATTCTCAGGAAGTTTTTCTATGTGCTTCTATGAGCTCAAATAATTTGCAATCATTTATAAGGTGCCTTACTATTTGGTGCTGTGCTAGGAACTACATTGAGGTTAAAGAAAGAAAAGGAATAAAAAACAGCACTTCTACACTCCAGACTTCTGTTCTCACTTCACTGCTCATGGATGCTTCCTATGCCTCATTTCTGGTTCTGCAGCTGTTTCTCCAGGGATGATAATCTTCAGGAAAATGCCAGAGGTACATGATGAGGAAGGATAAGGAGGGAGCAGGGGAAAAACAAACACCCAAAAGAAACCCCTGGTGCTTCCTCCTTCCATCCTCACTGCATGCCTCTGGAGATACTGCATCTTTTTCTCTGTCTTGAAGTCCCTAGCAAGATGGCAACAATGTTTAGTGGGACTGACGCTTTCTCTTTGATGTGCTTAAAAAGTAGGGAGAATATAAGAGATCTTTCATTCCTAAGTGTCTTTCCTACTTTTACCTCTTTGCTTCTTTTTCCAGTCCCTTTACAATAAAAGGAGACAAGTGCTTGGGGAATCTTGGAAGCAAGAATGTGAATTCTAGATATAACTCACCACTACCTTACTGTGGGTATGAACTTGGGACAATCATGCATAAACTCTCTAGGTCTCTGTATTAGTTATCTTTTGTTGTGTAACAAAGTTACCCCAAAACATAGTGGCTTAAAACAACAAACATTATTATCTCACAATTTCTGTGTGTCAAGAATCTTGGTGACACGTAGCTTGGCGTGTCTCTGGCTCAAGGTCTTTCTGGAGGTTACAGTCAAGTTATTGGCCAGGGCTGTGGTCTCATCTGAAGGCTCGACTGGGGGAAGAGCTGCTTCCAAACTCACTCATGCGGTTGATGGGAGGATTCAGTTCCTTATGGCCTGTTTTCATGAGGGTCTCAGCTCCTTGCTGGCTCCCCTCCCTCAGTTCCCTGTCTTGTGGCCCTCCCCATAAGGCCACTCACACCTGGCAGCTTGCTTCCCCTACAGAACAAAAGCTGCATGAGAGACAGAATGAGACAGAGTGAGCAAAATAAGTCACGATCCTTCTGTAACATAATCTCAGAAGTAGCATCCTGTGTTTTTGTCAAGTTCTGTTTGTTAGAAGGTAGTCACCAGGCTTGCCTTATACTCAAGGGGAAGGAATTTCACAAGAGCATGAGGACCATCTTAAAAGCTGCTTCCTTTTTTCTCAATCCCCTTTGTGTATGGATCCTACCATCTCAGGGAGCCTATAATTTCATGCCTTGAAGAATACACTTTGAGTCAGCCTTTGGACGGTGAGGGTCATGAAGTCAGGGACTGTTTCTTCCACCCCTACATCCTCAGCACCACCACAGGGCCTGGCCCATAGTGAGCATTCACGTATTTCATTCATTCAACATTTATTGATCACCTACCACGTGCCATGCCTCACCCTGTGTTCCACACCTTGTGCGAGGTACCAGGGATATGGCTGTGACCAAGAGAGATGGAAGTTCTCCATATCATGAAACTTACACTCTAGTAGGGGAAGACAGACCATAAACAGGCAAACTAATAAATCGACAAGATACTATCACACAGATAGAGTTAAATATGTGTCAAACTGAGACAAAGGATTTACAACCTGTATTATAAACATCATTGTAATGACCTTACTCTATGAGGAGCTGTATACAAATCAGTAAGAAAAAGTTGAACTTCTCAGAAAATCTGTTTTCAATAAAACTTTGAGATAAAAAATATGTTTTATATCACTCAATTGTCTAAGATATGAAGATTAAAACACAAGAACACAACTTAGTAATTACTCTCTTTAAATTGCTGTTGTCGTCATTTTTAGTAACAGCAGGCAGTGTTGTCCAGGGAAAGTGGACTTTCTCACAGATTCCTGGAGGAAATGAATGTTGGTTTTACTTTTCTGGAGGGCCCTGTGACAAGATCTCTTCAAACCCTAAAATGACTGCATCGTTTTTTTTGAGTCACTAAAAGTAGAGGCTAAGAGTACAGGCTGCGGATCAGCCCGCCTGGGTGATGGTAGTGCAGTGTGCCCCAAGGCACAGGGCATAGGGAGTCTGGGGAAGCTTGGGAGGTGGCCAGAGGGAGGGTCCAGATACCCAGATTTCTCTCTGGGGTAGCTGGTGGATGACAAAGTCATCACCAAGAGAATAAAACAGGAAAAATTCCTTCATTGTGTAGGATAATCAAGGGTGTCTGAGCCCTTTTGACTGTGGCTCACTTAGCAATGTACCTGAAAACCCATCTCCCCCATATGTTCCTATATAGTTTATTTCTTCAATCAAAGCCTCGAAGATTTGCAAGGTTCTGATCATTTTCTTTTCTTTTCTTTTCTTTTTTTTTTGAGATAGGGTCTCACTCTGTCACCCCAGGTAGAGTGCAGTGGCATCATCATAGCTCACTGTAACTTCAAACTCCTAGGCTCAAGTGATCCTCCTGCCTCAGCTTTCTGAGTAGCTGGGACTACAGGTGTGCACCACAATGACCAGCTGATTCCTCTATTTTTTTGTAGAGACAGGGTCTCACTCTTCCTCGGGATGGTCTCGAACTGATGACTTTAAGCAATCCTCCCACCTCGGCCTCCCAAAGTGCTAGGATTACAGGCATAAGCCACTGTGCCCAGCCAACTTTCATTGTTTTAAGTATATTAAAAAATGAAGTAATACCAACACAGGGCCATGAAAATGTTGGTACTTTTTAGATGTCATCATTGGACAAATTAGAACTTTCTGTGTGTGCACACATGTACACACACACACGTTGCAATGACTGTGTGTATAGCCTCATAGGGAGAGAATGCCAAAGTTCAAATCTGAGGTTGTTCATGACTGTGAGGCCCCACCCAGCAAATGGCTCCCCTGCATGCCTCTTCCATCAGGCTCCAGGCTCTGTTCTCAAGCACACGGGTTCCTTCACTTCCATTGCAAGAAAGAGTATTTCTCTGATAGAGTTAAGTCTAAGGCAGCAGTTTCCCTCTTTGCTTCTCTCTCCCCCTCCCATACATATTGTGAGAAACTCAATTGTCATCAGGCAGGTAAAGAAATGTATCTGCTGTTATCTTTTAAAGCAGTGGTCCAGTTTGGACCTTTTAGGCACCAAGGACCAATTTCATGGAAGACAATTTTTCCATGGACTGGCGCAGGGTAGGGGGCGGAACTCGGACGGTCATGGGAGTGATGGGGAGTGGCTGTAAATAAAATGAGGCTTCCCTCCCTCGCCTGCTCACTTCCTGCTGTGTGGCCAGTTTCCCAAGTTTTATGGAAGACAATTTTTCCACAGGGGGTGAGGGAGGGGTGCGGAGTTCAGGCAGTGATGCACAGCCCGGTTCCTAACAGGACACGGACCGGTACTGGGCAGCCGCCTGGGTGTTGGGGACCACAGTTTTAAAGGAATGAAATTTAGAGTAGATGCATAGTGGTCACAGTCTGTTATCTTTACTGTATCTTGTCCCTGTGACAGTTTTGTGATCTTTTAGGAAAACGCTAACTGCATTCCTTGAAGATTTTTGTAGATGATCTTGAAGAAAGTACTTCTGTTCATTGGTTTATTATTTGTTTTTAATTAGTTTTAATCTAACTAGACCTGTAGTTATCTTTGCAGCAAATTTTAGAATTACTAATTTAATTCATTTTAATAGTGCTATGGTTTGAATGTGTCCCCCAAATTCATGTTGAAACTTCATCACCAACATGATAATATTAAGAGGTGAGGCTTTTAAAAGGTAATTAAGTTACAAGGGCAGAGCCCTGATGAATGGAATTAGAGGTCTTAGAAAAGGGCTTGAAGAAGTGGGTTTACTCTCTTGCCCTTCCATAGCATGAGGACACAGCATTCCTCCCTCTGTATCCCGCAGCAACAAGGAGCCGCCTCTCCAGACACAGGACCTGCCGGCACCTTGATCTTTGACTTCCCAGCTGCCAGAACTGTGAGAAATAAATTTCTATTGCTTATAAATTACCCAGTCTGTGGCATTTTGTTATAGCAGCACAAATGAACTAAGACTAATAGTAACAGGACCACTCAGATTTTCTGTTTATTCTTGCATCAGTTTTGGCAAATTGTGCTTTTGTATAAATATGTCCACATCATCTAAGTTTTCACTTTTTTTGGCATATTATTTACAATCTCTTTATTACCTTTTAAATAATTGCAGGTTCTATAGCAATATTTGATTTTTTTCTTGCTTGGTATCAATTACTTGTAGTTTTGCTCTTTTACCAAAGAATCAATTTATTGCCATATTGTCATTTCTAGCATACATTTATTTTGTATTTGTTTAATTTGCCCTTATCCTGCTTTCTTTGGATTGATTTTGCTGTTTTTTGATTTATTGTATTAATAATTAAGAATGGATGGTTAGCTCATTTCTAATAGAGTTTTTTTGTTTTCTAATAAATGTATTTCAGGCTACATAGTTTTCATGAATTTACTGCTTTAACCACATCCTACAAATTTTAGTATGTAATTTTGCTATTTGGTACAAAATATATTCTAATTTTCATTGTAATTTATTCTTTGGCTCATAGGCTATTTTAAAGGTATTTTTAAATTTCCAAATATATGAGGATTTTATGTTTATCCTTTCATTATTTATTTTTCTGCATAACTACATTGTGGTCAGAGCACTAACTTTATATGATTTCAATCTTCTAATGTCAAGTATGTGATCAATTTTATCAATCATCTATGTGCTCTTTAAAAGAATGTGTTCCACAGTTGTTGAGAACAGTGCTCTAAATATGTCCAATAGGTTAAGTTTGCTAATAGTGTTTTCAAATTTTCTATATTTCACTAATTTTCATCTGCTTGTTATATAAATTATGGAAAAAGACATTAAAAATCTCTCACTATGATTGGAAATTTGTCTACTTTTCTGATAATCGTGTCTAGTTTTGACATATTATTTAATGTATACAAATAAAAAATTCTCGTATCTTTCCGGCAAATTGAACTTTTAACCATTATGAAGTCATCTGCTTTTCTCTAGTAATCTGTCTTTTATAATATGGTTACACCAGCTTTCTTTTAACTAATGCTTGCATGGTAGATTTTTTCCTTCTATTACTTTCAGTTTTTCAATAGCTTCATACTTTAGATATATCTCTTGCAAGTTACCTATATTTGAGCATTATGTTATTTTTAATCTATTCTGAGAATCTTTTTCTTTTGACTGGAGCATTTAATCTATTTACATTTAATACAATTACTAATTATTTGGTTTCAAGTTATATAGTTCCTAATTTTGCCAACTATTCCACGTTCTTTTTCCTCCTCTTTTTTGCCATCTATGGATTGATTACTTCTTATGATTCTATTTTTCCCTCTATGAGCTTGACAGTTATGTACTTTTTAAACTGTCTCTTAATAACTCTTATAAAAGCTATAGCATGCTTCTGTGACCACCAAAGTCTAATGTCAAAGTTCCATGTTAACTTACCCTCCTTCGAGGCAATGCCAAGACCTTAGAACTCTTTAAATTAATTCACTCCCTCCCCCTTATATGCAATACATAGCATTCTTTCTCTACATATTGTTTTACAATTGCCATAAGACATTACTAATTTTGTTTTACATGGTCACCTTTCGTTTAGATTTACCCACATATTTACCACTCTCCCTGCCCTTCATTCCTTCCTGCCTCTCTAACCTTTCATCTGGCATAATTTCCTTCTGCTCAAAATGTACTTTTAACATGTCCTTTAGTGAAGATTGGTTTGCGGCAAAATCTCTCAGTTTCTGTTTGTCTGAAAATACCTTCATTTCATTTTACCTTCTTTCTTATAGAATATTTTCAAAGGAAAAAGTTCTAAGTTAGTAGTTAATTTCTTCCAGCAATCTATTTTACCGTCTTCCAACTTCCATGGTTGCTATCGAAAGCCAGTTATTAGTCTATTTGTTGTTCCTCTGGCAAAATCTGTCTTTCTTTGGCTGCTTTTTGGCTTTGTGTTTCTGCCATTTCACTACGTGGATTTGGGTTTCTTCTTCTTTTTTAATCCTACTTGGGATTCATTCGACTTCTTACTGTAAATTGATGACTTTCGTCAGTTCTGGGCAATTCTAAATCATTATCTCCAAATTGCCTCTGCCATGTTTCTGTCTTCTCTCTTTCAGTTAAAAATATGTTAAACCTTCTCACAAATCCTATGTCTCTTACTTTCTCTTACATTTTCCATCTTTTTGTGTCTTCATGGTTCTTTCTAGATAATTTCTTTGAAACTATCTTCTTCTCTTCACTTGTGTTTAATTTGCTTCTAAACATGTTAATCAAGTTTTTAATTTTTATTATTGTAATTTTTACTTCTGGAAATTTTACTTTTTAGTTTCTCAGCTGCTTCTACTGGATCAGCAAATGTCATCAGGGCAAAAGTAGCCCTGCGTGTTATGCTCGTCTCTGAATCCCCCTCATCTTCTGGGTATCAGCCTGCTAATTCCTCACTGCCTGGTTTGCCTTTTGATGCTTAAAAATTGTTTTTTCATATGTATCATTCAGCCAGTTGTCATGAGAGGGGAATAGTTTGATTTCCATATTTACACATTACCAAAATTCTAAGTATAGAAATTCATGTCTAGGGTATTCTTCCCTTCCTCTCTAGAAAATGCTCATGAACTGCAAATGAAAAAGTGTCAAACAGTATATTCTTCCACCCTGTGTCTTCTCCAGTAGCAGGAATGCCAGATTATGTTTGCTTTATATGCAGTTTGTAGCCCCTTTGGGGAGGAGAATATATTATGTCATTGTAATTGCTCTTTTGGTACCCATAATTCACTCATTTATTCAGTCAATATCTATTAAGCATTTACTACATAATCAGGTTTTTTTCTAGGCACCAAGGACACAAGGCAAACACATTGGCTGTCCTCATGGTGTCTGTGAACTAAGATAAAATAACAGTCCTTCCAGAATATGTTTCCACACTAATTTGCTAAAAGTACAGAGCTTAAAAATTGACATAACAATAGCTACCCTTATCAGAGTTCTTAAAGCTAAGCAATAGAAACCCATTCTTCCTGACTTAAGGAGAAAAGGAAGCTATTGGAATGAAATTCAGTAGCTCACAGAATCACTGGGAAGACTGGAGAACCAGACTCAGAACCAGCAGGAACAAGGGAAGCCAAGGCTGGACAGCAGGTGGAACCACGTTTCACATCACACACCTAGTCCTGGATATCCCAGCTTGCAGTGCTCCTGCCAGAGACATAACTCTGGAAACCTCCATGGCATGGCCAACTTCCTACCCCACAGACTGCATGGACTGGTACAGCTGCCACCCTCCACCACCAAGATGCCTTCTCCTACCCTGTCCCTTTGTGACTCCTGACTCCTGGCTCAGAGTCTGTGTGTGAATGTCTGCTTGGCTGAGCCTGGGGCACATGGCCACTAGAGACACATAAGAGATTGAGTAAGGAAGGATCTGGCATGTTCTGGAAGATTCTGTAGTGACACACTGTCTCTGCATCCCAGTTAAACTCACAACATAAGGGATTTCCCAAACACAGTAAGGTAATGAAGTTAATGGACAGCCAGAAAGAATGGCAAATGCCAACATCTCCACCATTTATTGACGCTAGACTCTCCACCAGGCATTCTGCTTAGTACTCTGGATGCATCATTTCACATATTTTTTATAACAAACTTATACCCTTTTCATAGATGAGGAAACTGAGGCTTAGAGAGGTCAAATACCTTTCCCATGGTCCCACAGGTAATATGTTCCAGAGCTGAGCTTTTATAACAGATCTTTCTGACCACAGAGCCCATGCCTAACCACCCTACTACACTGCCTCCTCCCAACTGCCTACTCTCCTTCATTAGGTTTAGGCTCAGGGTCCTTTCTTGCCTACTAGTGAGACATTAGGGTCATCACTGAAATAAAGCTGTCATTGTATATGGTATTTAAAGTGATCATTAAGATTCAGGAAGTCTTCTTCCAGCAATTTATCAACCTAATCCACTAATGTGCTTATTTTTGACTAATGAAGTATTGGTTGCTGTACATTACTGGCAACATAAAGACTCTGTATATTACTCATTAACAGTCTTTTAAGATGCCATATTCTTGGCTTGCTTAATGCCAGTCCAAAATGAATTTCCAGAAATGGCATTTAAATCCATGATATCTTTCCATCACTCTCAGCCAGAAGGATGCATTAAGAAAATAAAATGTAACTTAGGATAAAATACAGATATGCAAAAGCACACATGTGATACATTAAGGTATATTCCAGTTCTTTCTCTAGCTAATCCTTTTTTGAGACAGGCTTATAAATACTTGATGAGCATAAGAATCAAGAAAAAGACTTTCTACCATCTAGGTTGGAACTATGAATAAACCACAACAAATCCTAAGGATTCTAAATAACAGGGAAATTTTCTTTGTCAGACTGGGACTTTGCATGAACAAAATGGAAAAATAAAACCATTTTGGAAAGCTGTGTCAAAAAAGTATGATGGCACGGGAACAAAGGTGGCAGGGAGAAGGGAACAGGACATGCCAAGGTAGCCAACAGCTGAAGGTACAACCTGTGTGCTAACATGGAAGGCATTTACAGTTGCTTTTGAGTTCATGTGGCTCTGTGAGACAAAGGACCATATGTCAGGTAACTCAGATGGATCCAGGGAAAATATGAAAAGGAAAATGAAGTGAAGAGGAAGAATGTGAAATGGCAAAGCAACCTGACAGATTTTTAAAAAGAAAAGCCAGCCAAGCAAGGTTCTCATTCATAAATCTGTGTATTAAAACATGTGAAGCATCGCACTCCTAGACAGTTACCATTAGTAACCACAGGATTTTATTTTATGACTATTTTAATACACTTTATTATATAATTTTAATATAACAATGCAAATAGAAATAATCTTACATTGCCATGAGAACTTTGGTCTAGATATTTCTCACTCATTGGGAATGTAGTTTCTCTCTAATTGGTGCCCTAAGGATATTTGTGCATCTAATTTCCCTGAGAAGGTAATTTGACTTCTTTGTCTGGGTTTTTATATTGCTTCAGGTTTTGTTCCAGAGTATAGAAGAGCTGCCAAGTAGAGTCACTGCCACATAACCTTGGAAGGAAAGGATGTCTTTGAGTACAGAATTCACCATGTAACTATTTTTGCCCAAAGAAAACCTCTTAAATGTATATTGTGCAAGAACTTTTCTGGGCTCTGCTTCAAACTAAATTGGCCTAGATTTTCATGTGGATGCACTGACAAGTGTTTAAGGCAAGACAATAAATCAGAAGCTTATATCACTACAGCAGCTATTCAGCACAATGAAGACAGTCCCTCCTGTCCCACCCCAGAGTGAGCATTTTTCCAAACACATGATGCTTACTGTTAAAAAAGGTCACCTATTGAAATTAGAATTCAGTAACACAAAAACTGGCCCATTCTCTTTCGCACTAACTTTCTAACATCCCAACCTATACAATATTATAAAACGTGGCCATACAACAACCAGGTGTAAAGTTTCTTCCTGTCTGGATTAGTCTACCCTTGTTCTTTGCTTTCACAGCACAGAAAGCCTTTAGGTTTTTTCATGTTACATTGTGCCTTATATAACCCAAACATCCTTAGGCTCCACTAAACAGTGGATACAAATTAAGTCGTTTTAATATTCATGAAATAAATGTCTGTTCTTGTCCACAGCTGCTCGTTCATGCAAATCAACTCCCCCCTCCACTGTTCTCCCTCCCATCCGCCAACACATGTCGTTTGAGTTCCTAAGTATCTCAGATGAGCTGTTATGAGCTGTGAGCAAGTTGGGCCCTCTGGTCCCTAAGTGATGTGGTTTTTCCTTTCTTTTCTTTTTCACATCCCTCTTGTCCTCTTTTCATTAAGCCACTTAAGAACTCATCTTTGCTGCTGATGTTAATGGGGCCCACTATTCCCAGCAACATCAAGGCCAAGGGCATGAGTTCCTGCAGCTCCCAAAGCCAGCAGTCCAAATGTTCCACTATGTGGCACTCTCCCCATCGCTGTGCTATATTTTGCTACTTGGACCCAGAACTGGCATTACTTGGTCTGAGTATTTTTAAAAAAATCTTTATGAAACCAGCTTTTTAAATTTTGACTTATAAATCACTGAGCAGAGACTCTAAACCAGTCAAGTAGCCTAGGCAGAAGAGAAAAGCATTCCACCCCCTCCACTGGCATCATCCCTTTCTTCTCTATCAGGAGCTCTTCCAGACAGATAGACAGGGAAAAAAAATACTTATTCTTTTCCTAGAAAATGGAAATCAGTGCAACAGTCATTCATGCAAACTGATTGCCAGAGAGGTCATAAGCCCTCCAGTTTTTACGAATAGCTGAGCTCTCAATCCTAGTTTTGATTTATCTATGACATTCTGCTATGATATTCTACTGATATTTTATTAACATAAATTAATATATTTTTTAGCTTTCCTACTAGATTATCAACAACTTAAGACCACATCAAGTTTTTATTCTCTCTTTCCGTACACAATACTTAAAATAGTGACATATATATCCTTATTTAATTGATGTGATGGCGATGTTTCACGTGTTATCCTAGTAAATCTCAAGGGATATGACTCAGTCTTTACAGAGTCACAGTCAAAGGAAACACAAGTTTGCTTGCATAACTTGAGAAAAAATTTATGTCTTCACTATTGGTGGAGTTTTGTATTATGATTCGCTATCCAGAAACAACTTCTTTCTCTCTCTCTCTCTCTCTCTCTCTCTCTCTCTTTAAATTTCAAACTATAACGAGGGTACTAAGGTTTTGGTTACATGGATTGCTTTTGTAATGCTTGAGTCAGGGTTATAAATGTGCCCATCACCCAGATAGTGTTCAGTATACCTGTTGGGTAGGTTTTTGCCCATCCCCTCCTCTCCCATCCCCACTGCTTGATTTTCACTGAGGGTTAACTTCCCTCTGTGAAAATGTGTGCTCATTGGTTAGTTCCAGTTTAATAGTGAGTACATGTGGTGTTTGTTTTTCCATTCTTGCAATACTTCGCTTGAGGTAATGGTCTCCAGTTCCATCCAAATTGTTTCAAAAGGCATTAATTCACCTTTTTATGGCTGAGTAGTATTCTATGGTATACAACATTTTGTTAATACACTCATCATGAATTGATGGGCACTTGGGTTGATTCCACATCTTTGCAATTGTGAATTGTGCTGCAATATACATTCAAGTACCCCAGTGTCTTTTTGATAAAATGGCTTCTTTTCCTTTGGGTAAATACCCAGTAGTGGGATTGCTGGATGGAATGGTAGGTCTACTTTTATTTCTTAGAGGAGTCTCCATACTGCTTTCCACAGAGATTGTACTAATTTGCAGTCACAGCAATAGTGTATAAGCATTCCTTTCCTTCTGCATCCATGCCAGCATCTAGTGTTATTGGACTTTTTAATAAAAGCTATTCTAACTGGAGTAAAGTGATATCTCATTGTGGTTTTAATTTGCATTTCCCTGATGATTACTGATGTTAAACATTTTTTCATATTTTTATTGGTCATTTATCTATCTTCTTTTGAAAACTTCTGTTCATGTCTTTTGCCCACTTTTTAATGGGGTCGTTTGTTTTTTTCTTACCGATTTGCTTGAGTTCTTCATAGATTCTGGTTTTTAGCCCTTTATAGGTTGTATAGCTTGCAAATATTTTCTCCCATTCTGTGCATTGTCTATTTGCTCTGTTGATTATTTCCTTAGCTGTGCTGAAGCTCTTAATTTAAGCAAGTCCCATCTATTTATTTTTGTTGTTGCTATGATGGCCATTGGGGACTTTTTCATAAATTCTTTGCCTAGCCTAATATCTAGAAGAATTTTTCCTACATTTTCTTCTAGAATTCTTATGGTTTCATGCCTTATATTAAAGTCTTTTATCTATCTTGAATTAATTTTTGTGAATGGAGATATGGATCCAATTTTCCCAGCACCGTTTATCAAATAGGGCTTCTTTTCCCCATGTATATTGTTGTCTGCTTTGTCAAAGATCAGTTGTCTGTGTGTGGATATTTTTATATCTGGGTTCTGTGCTCTGTTCCATTGGTCTATGTCTCTATTTTGTGCCAATACCATGCTGTTTTGGTTACGATAGCCTTGTAGTATAGTTTGAACTCTGGTAATGTGATGCCTCCAGATTTGTTCTCTTTGCTTAAGATAGCTTTAGTTATTTAGTCTCTTTTCTGGTTCCAAAT
>RJWJ010010545.1:0-46705 GCA_004363605.1 Indri indri | reverse complement strand
TCCTGAAAAGGCAATCACACCAGTACCACAAGTTAAAAAAAAGAATGTTTTGCTGCCTGTGTGTCACATCATTAAAGTAGTTAATCTAGAGCCATAAATTTTTGTCTTCTGGGCCAAGAAATTTTAAGTAAAATACTAACAAAAATGTAATGCTTTTAAATGAGAAGTGAAAGAATCTTTATCCTTTTTATTTGAGTTTTCAGAAATGGCATACTCCATAAAAAATTACATCATTTTTATTTTTAAACTGAGTTTCTTGCATTAGTCAGTAAACAATTTATTTGTGAACATTCTCTGTGCACATATATACACCATGTGAACATTTAGGAAACAGAAGGTGCTTGAATTTGTGAGATTTAAATATTTTCTCACAGTTGATCCAGTGATACTACAGTTGAAATAAAACCATATATAAATGAAATACCACTTTCTACTAAAATGCAAGTATAGATTTTTTATCATTGTTTTAATGAGGACAATAATGATGCCATTTAGTCAGAACATCCTATCAATCTTTAGCATGTTTACCTCCATATGCATTCTAAGACTCACCATAAAAACTCTACTTATCCTAATCACAAATATGCTTATACATTTATTGCATTATCTGACTGTACATATTTTTATGTTGCTGATTTTCCTGCAAATATTATTAAATTTTGAAACTAGATATAAGCAGTTATTTGTTTTCTCACATTATTCTTCTAAAAACATGTACACATATATATTAATATTCATATTTTAAATATATTGTGTAAAATATGAGCTATATAGACCAGAACACGGCAAGGAAAATGATAATACACAGCAGAGCCAGTTTTGGCCATCTTTCAGCATCCTTGCTGTGGCCCTAACCCAACTCCCACTTCTCCTCCAGGTTCTGTGTCCTCATGTTCTCGTAAGCAGTGACATTGTACCTCTGTACTTCTTCCTCAGTGACCGAATATCTAATTAGCACCTGTTAAGGGCCAGACACTGAAGTTTCAGAATTACACAAGGAGCACATAGGCTAGATAGAGTAAAGAAGTGAGAAAATCAAGGATCGATTCACCACGTGACCGGTGTTAGAGGAATGGGCAAAGGAGCAACACAAAGGAGCAAATGACTCAGTGAGGGATATGTGGGAAGATTGTTAAGAGCAGAGAGCAGCTTGAGCTGAGACTTAAAGGTTAGGTAGGAGCTGTTGAGTGGAGGGGCTAAGAAGAGAGAGACAGAAGACCAAAATTCCGGAAGGGGAGGAAAAGTGAAGGGAGTTTATTTCGACTGAAAATCTAGGCTGTGATTAGTTACTGCAATTGAGAGTTAAATGCAGTGGTAAAAATCCTGACAGCCATAACCAGAAAGTTATATAGTCCTCAGAATGTAATTGCATGAGCCTTTCTAAATGCATTAGGAGAAATATTTTAACATTAAATTTATAGATTAATATGTCAATCTTAAGAAGATATAGAACAACACAATATATGATTTCTTTAACTGTATTACTTTTGTTGATGATGATGTTGTTGTCATTCAAGACACGAAATCATTCTTCATGTGGCCGGTTCTTATTGACTTATGTCAAATAGCCTAAGTCATAATATTAAGTTCTAAGGTTCTGAAGGCCTGTTTTTCTAGGAACTAAAATAATTTAGTACTGACATAAGGCTTCCTGATGGTTTGCCTTAGCACTACTGATCAGCAAATCTAGAGAAATTAATGGTTTAGCAGATCCACTGGCCTATTCTTCTCAAGAGTCAGTTGTCTCTAATAGCCTTTTGATAAAAAACTGTTAATCAGTTCCTTTAAGTATCACAATATCATAAAGAAACTACCAGGAAGGTTTGGTAATTGAAAAAACTGTCAGATACCAAAAAGAGTATCTTAAGTAGAAGCCTAGTTAGCTTTGTTTGCAAAAATTATATATCTGATTGGAAACCCTGTTGATGGAACACAGTCATACGGTTTCTGCCTGTAGCTCATTATATGAGAGAGTACCTAGCATGATACTGGAGATAGAATAGATATCACTAAATTTGCATACCATACAATTTACTTCTGATAAATAATTAATTCATCTGTGTTTTATTCTCACATGAAATAAAAATGATAGATATACTCCTGGCCAGAGTCATTCTTAGAACAACAGCAAAAAGCCTTTATAAGAATCATTGAAAAGGACTTAGCAAGGCATAAAGAACAACACAGTTCTTAATAATGCTTTTTTTATGAAATGAGGAAACTGTGTATAGTAGTTAGTATTAAGTCCAAGGTTACTTTCATCTATGAATATTGAAATACCTTAAAGCATATATTAATCCTTGCAAAACATTCTAAAATGAGTTCTTAACATCCATGTAGAATTTGAAAAAGGTTAATTTTTCCCCCAAATCATGCAGACTCGCTAGTGTCAGTGGCCATCAATAAATGCATGAGTCTTGATACTGTCCTTTGTCTCTAAAAACTAGTGACACTTGTTAAAATAAGTTATTTCAGCAGATAAATTTTTTTTGAAGATAGGCCAAAAATCTATAAGGACCCAGCAATGATATATGTATTTCTTATGAATACCTGTTACTTCTAAAAATCCCCAAAATATATATGAAGAAACCTATGTTCGGCGAATAATTTTGAGAAGTCTGCTCAGGTAGTGGGCTCATGTTCAGTGCATTCCACTGGGCAACTGCATTTTTAGACCCTTACCACCTACAAAGAATAGCCAGAAGGTATACAGCCTAATAGCTTAAGGTTTCTAGAAGTTAACTATGTTGGAATTTAATAAGAATATTCAGAAAGTAGAAGTTAAGTAATTATTCTAGAACACTGAGGGTTTTTTTTTTTTTTTGGAGTTATTTGTAACTCAACTTGAGGTAGAATATAGCTCATCCGAATCATAATGCCAGATGAGTTATTTTCCAACCAGCTCTTAAAGTGGTTTATGTGTTACAGCTTAAGCAATATGAAAATGCATTCTGGAAAACCATTTACTAAACCTTTTATTGTCCAATGCTTCTGCTATCTTACCCAAGAGAGATAGTTATACCTAACTCTCAGTTGTTTATGAGTACATTGTTTATTCGGAGAATTATCCACAACAAAACCATAATCTTAGACTAGCTTTCCCTTGTTTCTCAGTATATTTTCTATGTCACTTTTTCCCAATACCAAACTAGTATATTCTCAGCAAATGCAAACTACTCTTAATTGTGCCAAGAAAAACATAATCAGGAGAATAAATTCCTTCTCCTTTCCCACAACCCTCTTTCCTTCATTATTGTAATATAAAGTATTAGAAAACTGAATATGAATTACTTTGGATTGCCTACCCTTTTTAGTTATCTATAGCATTTACATGGATAATCCAGAAACTTCTTGCCCTTAAACACATATTAGCATTTAAAAATGCCACTATTAAAATTTACTGCATGGTTGTTTTACAGATTCAAATATGTACACATGAATTCAGATATGCATACATGAATATCAAGCTCACATCGTACAGGAATTCAAAAAGTTGAATACAATCTACTCTTTTCAATTACTGTACTAGTGTAGACTCTCTTCACTTTAAGTTACATAACTCCAATTCAAGCTGCTTACCAAAATAAAGGTATTGGTTCATGTTCATATAAACTGAAAAACCCAGTTTTTCTAGTGCCACTGGATAATGGGGGCTCAAACCCATCATCAAAACTCTCCTTCCATTTCCTTCTCTACTTTTCTTTGCCTTTTGGCTTCATTCTTTCTTTCTTGCAGACAGGGCTTTTTTCACACAGACAATGAGGGCAGCACAAGCAGTTGCAGCATTTTCTATTCAACATGATCCTAGAGAAACAGTGTCTGCCCTAGCATCCAAATATCACCGAAGCCAGTAAGATAGAATATTAGAATTGGCTATGATTGGTCAGCCTGGGCCAGTACCCATATCTGTGAAGGGTTTGGGGTGGGGCATGGCATTATGACTGACAATCCAGTGAAAACTATATGGAGTTGAGAAGGAGCGCTTCCCCAAAGAAGGGTTTTGGATATGTTCACCAAGCTGTCCTTTTGTCAGTTTATCCAGTTTCTTGAAAAATTTAATATATGTGCCACAATCAGAATTTAGCTTCTGATGCATAGAGAAGAGAAAGTGTGGGATAATTAAACACAAGGAGATCCTCTATTATAAACACTTAAACTGACTGATATTCCATCAGCTGACTGATATTCGAGTCTGTGATTCTGAAATAAATCTAAATGCTAGCACAGTGCCCCAAGTCATTTTTGCTGTGTTTGCTGACTACCACGTGAAGTCTGAGGCCTGCTGTGTGAAGGGCCTTCTTGCAGTAGCATTCATTTCTCTCAGAACTCGCAATCCCTGAGGTGAGCCCGCTCCTCTACCTACGTATATCCTAAGATAGTTTAATGGCATCCGTACCATGGACAGTTTGACATGTAAGCATACAGAGATAGTCCATTAGTTCTTCATATTAATCCTACTTTATCTAGTGGTACAACCAAATAATCTTTTCAAGGGAGAGCTGCTGATATTTTGGGGTTATTTTTACCAATATTTAATTTCTTTTTTGATCGTGATTTCATTTGGTATCTATTTTTTAACAAATGACAATAGATCGTAATAATCTGTTTTACAGAGAAACTTTGGGGATTAGCAGGGTCTATATATTTGTCATCTCATGTGTTCCTATGCTTAAGGCACCTAAAATGTCACAGATAAATATATTATGTTTTATTTTTTAAATTGCAGTGAAAATAAAAATCCAGAACACACTTTGTTATTCTCGAATTATTTTTACACATAATTAAAATAATATGGTTTCTTACAAGTCTTCTTGTTTTTGTTCTTTTTCTCAATTCTGATTGTCTATTTTTCATTTCCCAAATTATTGTATATGATCTTCTGGTTGTCTGCCTTAAATCCCTAGTGGAAAGAAGTAGGACTACCAGTCAGTCCTTCAGTTTATCAACAAATTAGCCAAGCAAATTAAAATCACTATTAAAGCTACCGTTCCTCCTCTTTTATCCTCAGAGAAGATAGAAAATACATGGTTACTGTCCTCTCAATGTTTTATGTACAATTAAATTATTTAATGTATTAGTCCCCCCCCCCCCGCCCACCTTAACCGCAATTTTGGTTTCCATGGTCAACAGTGGTCAGAAAATATTAAATGGAAAATTCCAGAAATAAACAATTCCTAAGTTTTAAATTGCACCTCATTCTGAGTAGTGTGGTGAAATCTCATTTCATCCCTCTCCATCCCGCCTGGGACATGAATCATCCTTTCTTTTGTCCAGAGTATTCACTCTGTAAATGCCACCTGCCCATAAGTCATTTAGTAGCTATCTCAGTTATCAGATCGACTATTGTGGTGTCGCAGTGCTTGTGTTCAAGTAACCTTTGTTTTACTTACTAATAGTCCCAAAGGGCAAGAGTAGTGATGCCGATGCCGGCCTATTATCATGATTGTTCTATTTTATTTTTCTTGTTGTTAATCTCTTACTGCGCCTCATTTTAAATTAAACTTTATCATAGGTATGTATGTATAGGAAAAAACATAGCGCATATAGAGTTTGATACTATCCATGGTTTCAGGCATCCACTGAGGGATAAGGGAGGACTAATCTATCACTCAGTGACTATATTTCAAAATCGGATTGCTCTCTCAAAAACAACTTGTTCATTAGATGTACTGATAGACAAGTCAATTTACTATAAAATACTACATTTCGGCCGGGCGCGGTGGCTCACGCCTGTGATCCTAGCACTCTGGGAGGCCGAGGCGGGCGGATCTTTCTGAGCTCGGGAGTTCGAGACCAGCCTGAGCAATAGCGAGACCCCGTCTCTACCAAAAATAGAAAGAAATTAATTGGACAGCTAAAAATATACAGAGAAAAAATTAGCCGGGCATGGTGGCGCATGCCTGTAGTCCCAGCTACTCAGGAGACTGAGACAGTAGGATTGCTTGAGCCCAGGAGTTTGAGGTTGCTGTGAGCTAGGCTGACGCTACGGCACTCTAGCCCGGGCAACACAGTGAGTCCCTGTCTCAAAAAAAACAAAAACAAAATTACATTTCATTAATTACAACATAATTTTAACTAGTGAAAATTTGACTACATCTTACAATTAGTGTGATAAGAAAGCATTATGTCATAGTTTAGTTTCTTTTTTCTTCCAGAGTGGTACATATAATAATGATGAATCTTAGAATCAATGGTATGTTGGATTTGATGACACCTAATACTATGATTGACTGTTACAGGTCTTCATTTACCCAAAGAGTTTCATTTAAGTCAAGTTGTTTTTTTTTTTTTTTTTTTGGTCACCGTCTGTTAAGAACACTAGGTTCGGTTTAAAGATTCCCTTTTGTAAACCAAAATTTCTTTTTGTAATGTTAACAATTACTTCCTAATGTGCCTATCTTATAAAATCAGATCTTCGTTATTGTATTTCTTAACTCAGAGCACCCTTAGGTTAACAACTCCATTCACCCATCATTTTCATGTTCTTTTTGTATGTACAAAAATACTCAGTGTCATTTAGATATTAGTAATTTATTTTTAAGTTTTAGAAGAAACTTTATGTTTCATTCAAAGCAAAAATATTGTGGTATTGAGAACCTGCAATTCTTATGTGTGAAGCTATTTATATTAATCTCAATAATTCAGCTTCCTCTAAATCTCTTTGGTATGTTTCTGTTCTGATTTAGTGCCTTGTTTAAAGATTAATGTTACGGGGTAATTTACTGCAGCTTCACAGATGGTATTTGAATCTTTGTAAATGGGCTTTGGAATCCTATGTACAACTCCATATAATCTTAGGTTAACATCAATGTAAATGTTGAACTTAAAACAGTTCTAAAAGATCATAATAGAAATTTCATTATCCCTTTCTAAAAACCATAAATTTTGAGGGGATTTCATGGGCTAAGTATTTTTACTTCACTAGCATGGTTAAGGTATAACCAGCTCCTTATATTTGAAATCTCCAGCCCCTGTATGTTGAAAATAAACATAAAAAAATAAAATAAATTACCTTGTTTTAAATCATTCTAAAGTTCTAGTTACAGGAGAAGTTACTGTTCTTATTTTTATAGCTTCCTTTATGAAATGCTTTATAGAATCCACAAACACACATTGCTTTTAGTGTCTTTTCCTTTGATGTCTATAAAGACCCATTCAAACCTGGAGGTAAGTGCTCCTAATGCACACAACAGAATTGGCTGAAGTTATTTGAAGTTGTTAGAGATAACCTTTCTCTACATGTCTTTTGGGGGAAAAACTGGTGCCAACAATACCGTTAAGCTGTAATTAGTGTAACTAACAACTAATATGAAAGAGCAGACTAGAGGTCACTCTTAAGAATTTAAAGGTATTAACAGGTTAAGGTTGTAGGGCATTCTATCCCCCAGCTTAATCTGTTGCCTTAGCTGGTGAGATTTGTTGAAGTCATCAGTGCCCTCTAACCCCGAGGTGTTGCTCTCTCATAATTTGTTGCTCACATACCAAGTTCCTCCTTCCTGTCTAGTGAGATGACTTTGGGAATGGCAAATTCATTTTAAAGTTCTTGTCACAAACGCTTGAAGATTTTTAACCTTTTAATATAAGTAAGAGATTACGTTTAATTTGCTTTAATGTTCTTGTCCTACCAGCCTTAGACTACATTGAAATTGTCATTTTTTTACATTTACGGAATATGATTTGTTGGGAACATTTAACATGTATTATAAGAGGAACACTTAAAATCGAACTATTAAATCAGATGTTGTGTAACTGATTCTAATACACACTGAATATTCCACTTTTTATGGGCACTTCTTCAAATTTAATTGCCCACCAGTGGATTTTGTGTATGTTTACAGTCAATTCTAATACACTTAAAAGATAAGAATTTAAGAGAGAAACCTTTTGTTTTCATGAAGTGTAGTTAACTCCTCTCTTCTAGCATTTGGCTTTGGCTTCTTCCTCATCTCATTGTGTGAAACCAACACATAAGCATATAGGAAAGCCATAGAACTTTAATCACTCTTTTTCTGTTCCCATTAAAGTCATATATATAAGGTTATTTCTGTAGTTTCTTTCTATCTAGCAAAGCTAAAAAGTTTTTGTTTTCTTTTAAAGCAACAGGCAGCAAGATAGCACTGTTGAGAAAGAGTCAAAAGGAAACTTCTTTCTCTTCCAACTTTTTGTATGCTACCTTTGTCTCAGGCTGTCGTTACTATTTTATGTATTGTACTATTTTAAGAAATACAGATTATTTATTGTTCATAAAGTAAGCTAGGGCAGGTCCCAATAACTAAACAAAGTTTTGTTTGTTTGTTTGGAGGCAAGATCTTGCTCTGTCACCCAGGCTGGAGTGGCATGATCATAGTTCAGTGTAACCTTGAACTCTTGGACTCAAGCAATCCTCCTGGCTCAACCTCCTGAGTAACTAGGACTACAGATACAGGCCACCACACTGGGCTAATTTTTTTTTATCTTTTGTAGAGATGATGCCTTGCCTTGTTGCCTGGGCTGGTCTCAAACTCCTGACCCTAAGCAGTCCTCCTGTCTTGGCCTCCCAAAGTGCCAGGATTACAGGCGTGAGCCACTGCACCTGGCCCCAATAACTAAACAGACTTTTAAGATGAGAAGCATCAAACCACACAACCCCAAAGGAAAGAAAAGAATATTTAAAATTCAGACTATCCCTAGATCACTGGACATACGGACATTTAGATACTTTAAGAGCATAGACTTAAAAACCATAGGTCTCATTTCAGTACCACCAGAACTAATTAAGATGTATTCTTCCCTTGAGTACTTCATCTCAGTGTTACATGCATGCACCACTGGTGGTTCATGGGTAAACCATTTTTTATTTAATAGTTATTTGCTTATTCTAACATGTATTAGAAAAAGATATGAATAATACATGAAACCCATTTAATGGATATTATTGTTTAGGACTAGGCAAATAGAGAAAGTTAGTTGATGTAAAGAAAATGCTGGGTATTTTAATAGTGCTGGTAATTTGTGCATATGGCAAAATTCATGAAAGTGTTCACAAATGACTGAAGTTAAGGAAATAATGCTCTATCGAAATGTGAAATTCCCATAATTTTTCTTCTGTCCAAGAACTCACAAGATGCTCTTGTCCTTTCGTTTCTACATACTATTGGTTGTGGTTTATTTCATTCATGTGTGCTCGTGGCAGTTTGGTCTTTTGTTTCCAAAACAAGCCGTCTTCTCTGGACTTCGGTCTTGGACTAGACAATGTCTAAGACTCCTTCCTGAGAATTTTTAGCTGCCTGCAGCAAGTTCTCAGCTAGTAAGTTCCTCAAGGTTGGAAACCGTACCTATGTAACTTGATCTAAGCTATGCCTAGCATAGTAACAAATCCAAGTCATCATTAGTGTGTGTGCTTATTGATTGATTCACATGTTCTAATAACAAATTTAAGAATGTTTCTGCATATCGATGTACTTACCTCAAACTAACAAGTAATTTTAGTTACTTTATCAATGATTTAAAACTTTTTAAAAATAAAAAGAAGACCAGCGCTACACTTTTTTTTTCTTTTTTTTTATTTCAGCATATTATGGGGGTACAAATGTTTACTTAAATTGCACATAGACACCAATCTTTCTTCATGCCAGGATTTCCTAAGCAATG
Organism: Indri indri; assembly: GCA_004363605.1. Lineage (NCBI taxonomy): Eukaryota > Metazoa > Chordata > Mammalia > Primates > Indriidae > Indri > Indri indri. The sequence continues at coordinate 37,075 of RJWJ010010545.1, read as the reverse complement.
ACAGACACCAAGGACAGTATTGAAAAGCCTTATTTTTTTTCCTTCCATCCTATCTTGCGATTAACTATGAGAGTAAGACATCAAAGCTGAACTGACTTCAAAGCCTGCAACACTTACGGTTTCCAGCTATTACTGTAACCAGCTGCTCACCCTGACAGCAATTCATCTTACAGAGCCGCCTCACTACATTCCACCCCTCTGCTTCCCACCTCCCTCTTTCCCAAACCTATCGAATTAAAGACTACCTCTTCAATGAATCCTAAAGTTAAACCAGTCCAGGGAGTTTGCATGTTTGCTTAATGTTAAGATTTTACCATTAAAGTAGACCATATTTACTGTTTATTTATTCACTTTTTCCAAAATTATGCCTTTTACCACAAGGCCAAGGGATATGTTGACATTAAATATAATGTATTTTATTTTTATTTCAAAAGTATAATATGCACATGTAGGTATTATTGTGTATACACCTACCACCTTAGTTAGGCATCACAAAATGAAAAATAACATGGTGAGTCTGGTATTTGGCTCTGTAAATCAGTGAAGTAAAAAGGAGGAAGTCCAAAATATGGATTGTCCATCAGAAATGCGTGAAACGTAATTCTTGGAAGCATATGATTTCTTTAGCAAGAAAAATAAAGTCTCATGAATATATAGTTTGCTGGATGCATGACAGTTAAAATACTGGGGCTGGGTGCAGTGGCTCATGCCTGTAATCCTAGCACTTTGGGAGCCTGAGACGGGAGAACCACTTGAGACCAGGGATTTGAGACCAGCCTGAGCAAGACTGAGACCTCATTTCTACAAAAAATAGAAAAAATTAGCCAGCTGTGGTAGCACGTGCCAGTAGTCCCAGCCAATTGGAAGACTAAGGCAAGAGGATCACTCAAGCCCAGGAGTTTGAGGTTGCAGTGAGCTATAATGATACCACTGCACTCTAGTCTGGGAGTCAAAGCAAGACCCTGTCTCAAAAAAAAAAAAAAGTTAAAATATTAACATTTGAGCTTGTCCTAGACTTTTAACCAAGTATCTTCCTCGTTACAAGTCACTAAAATATTATGTAGACCAATTTCTTGAGAACTGTAGAACTAGCACCAGTTGAAGATTTTCATTTTTTCTTTTAATGGTCCAGTTAAAATTTTTAAGTTATTGAATTATTTGGTACAGTTGGTAAGCATTCAGTACCATTGGGGGAAAGAATCTCTTGAGATCTAGTAGGTAGCATCCAGATCTTAAAGATATTGGACCAAAAGAACTCACAGAAGACTTTAATGATTTAGCTAGTCCCAACCCCAAATCATACATGACATTCTGAATGAAATTATGACAAAGACTTTGTGGATTTTGGAAAATAAATAGGCTCAATGTGATGGTTGAGTTGTTTCAAGAAGTGGAATGGGCTGCATTGCAAACGGGCATGCTTTCTGTCCTTTGAAGCAGTCAAATGAAGTCTTAATGACCAATTTTCAAGAATCCGATGGAGGGAATTTTTACATTGAGTAGATTATACTAAAGAATCTTTAATATCTACTTCAATTCTAGGGTTCTATGTTTCCAAGATTAAAGGCCATAAGGAAACAGAATTGAAGATTAAATGATAGCAATAGCATGTCGCTATTGACTGCAGTCCAGTAATTAGGTGGGTTTTACAAAGAACTCATAAATGGTGTAGTGACGGGATTTGAAAAGAAAAAGGCATGATGGCCTGAGTAGATAAAAGAAAACAACAAAATCATGCACATTTCTTCTGGCACTAAAGGTTGGAAGAGAAAGGAACCTGCTCTGAAAAGCTCAGAAAAGTAAGCATAAGGCAAATGAGAAAGGAAGCTTTTTAAAAGAGTGGGAAACTAAATGAATTTTTCAGAGTGTTGAAAATAGAAACCAAAGGATTTTTTTTTAATCTGTATTACTTAAAGAGAGGGAACAAAACAGGTAGGAAAACGAGAAGTCAAAATTTTAGTTTTTGGAGATAAATAGTAGGTGGATATTTTGAAATGTTAAGTTTGACTTAAGCAGTTTCTACAAGCAAATAATGATCACAGCAGCTTGTGAACAAGACAGCCTTTACACATGTCTTTTAACAGGCATGTAGGGAAGGGAGAATCAAGGAAGAAGAGGACCCAGCAATCATGATGAGATGTGATGGAAAAGTGCACGGAAGATATAACAGTAGAAATAGAAGGAATATGTTGATTCAAAGCAGTAGAAATCTTATTTATAGGAAATTTCTTAATTGATAGTTCTCCCTAATTCTGTTTTGAGGAGCATAATAATTGCAGGGACTGGGAAAACATAATGTGAGTGCAGAAAGTAAGAGTCACTAACCAATATGTGGCTCTGGGCCAGCTGAACTTCTCTGATCATGTTAAATATTAGCTAGGTAGATAATTTCCATGTTCTGACATTCTCTTCTAATGCCTTAATTCAGAGAGAATTAAATAAGCACTCTATAGGTTAAGAACTCAGATCAAATGTTTCAGCTTCCAACAGCTGGTTTATATTTGATCTATTGCCATGGTAGATAATTTTGTGAAGGTTTTTTTTTTCTTTATAATTTAAGGAATATAAAAGTTATGTAGATATCTCCTATATGGGTAGGCAAGAAATGAGACTACCAGGGGATGCTGCAGAAACGAAGTAGCACTAGGAAAAGTGAAGGTGAGCCCCACTCAGCTGGGTTTAAAGAAATGATAGGATGTCTAAAGAAGACATGCAGTAGAGAACTGTCAGTGTCGCCTCAAGAAGAGAGCTCAGGCATCTGCATTAGAAGTGAATCAGTAGGTTTGATTTATTGGCAATAAAGTGACAGGAAAATCTCATTAATAGATGATCTCCAGTGAAGAAGGAAGAAGTATTACCAAAGAGTCTTTAGAGAGTTGAGAAAAAATTGGAAAATATTAAATCCATAAAGGTGGGAAAATCATTTGAATCACCATTTAACCTAAAATCAGTAACATGTTACATTTTTCTCAATAATAAACCACTCCCCAGAAGTAAAATGGACAGACTCTTTTTGTATTGTTGTTAGAATAACTAAGCATTTTTCAAAAGTGTTAAATTTCTCATTTCCTGGGAACAGATTATATATTAAGGGCCATACAACTAACTGGGCATTACATGTGACTAGTTATAGACTTTAAAGAGTCTACTTTAATATACAATTAATTTGGGCTGGGTGCGGTGGCTCACACCTGTAATCCTAGCACTCTGGGAGGCCGAGGCAAGCAAATCGTTTGAGCTCAGGAGTTTGAGACCAGCCTGAGCAAGAGCGAGACCCCGTCTCTACTAAAAATAGGAAGAAATTAGCTGGACAGCTAAAAATATATATATAAAATATTAGCCGGGCATGGTGGCACATACCTGTAGTCCCAGCTACTCGGGAGGCTGAGACAGAAAGATCACTTGAGCCCAGGAGTTTGAGGTTGCTGTGAGCTAGGCTGACGCCACAGCACTCTAGCCCAGGCAAGAGATTGAGACTGTGTCTCAAAAAAAAAAAATGTATATATGTTTGTGTGTGTGTGTGTGTGTGTGTGTGTATACACACACACACGCACAATTAATTTATGATTTGTGTGCCTTGGTATATTTTTTTCTCCAAGCTCTGTTATTCTGAGTTTCCTGAATATCCATACAGAAATTTATTATCACTATTATGAGCCATGTTCTTATCACTATTCTGAGCCATATTCTATTTTGAAATAAGAATATGAATTATACTGAAGTGATTATAGCAACATTAATATTAAATACAAAATCATTACATTCTTATTTTCTGATTGGGAATTTATGCTTAGCCTCTCTTAAATGATTCATTAATCTATGAATGAAATCTGTCTTATAAATGACATATTAATAGAAAGTTAAGAACAAGTATAATTCTCTGAATGTGTTTTATATAACAGTTTATACATTCAGTACTGATCAGTGACATGCTTTCCTCAGCTAAGTGTCATTATTCCATTTACTGCTGCTTATTGGAATGAAGAGAAATTTCCAAAGAATTTTCCATATGTGTAAGTGAACTCCTCTGTATATGTGTATTGTTTTGCTTTCTTATTTTCTGTGTGTATGGCCCTTTTAAAGATTCCGAAGCCAATTCTCTCTTTACTCAAAAAAAAAAAAAAAAAGAAGGCCACTGTGGCAACAGTTCTGAATCCTTTGGCTGAAGTCCAACTTCCTAGTTGTTTTGCCACACTTAGTTCCACATCGCTGAGTTGAGAAGGCAGAGGTGGCACCGCTCTCCGCTGACCTATTGGTCATGACCACTCCTACCTCATTCTTAGCATTTTCATCCTAATCTACTTCCACACATAACGTACTTCTGCAGCAGGAAAAGAAGATGTAAAAATCTAGAATCAATTAACCAATGCAGTAGCTCAGGATCCACTGGGATTCTTTTTCTTAGTGTTATAATTTAAAGCATTTGCTCAATAGATACTGTCTCATCATAAGTTTCACACGCGAAAAGAGAAATTAGAAAAAAGTCTCCAAAACCTAAATTAAATATGTATATCAAAGTGTTATCATAAATAGACAGCATACATTTCTTTGATCTGAAGAATATACACTACTTCATCCTTCATCAAGAAAAAAAATATGCCTTGTGAATGGCTGATTATACTGTGCACATTGAATCAGAATGTCAGAATCCTCTAAATAAATTGTTATTATGGAATAAGGCAGAACTTCAGTTCTGAATTTATATAATTCATTCCATTGTAGATTTTTTTTCATTGAAAAATACATTTCTCTGCCATAAATTGTACTGAGTATGAACAGCAGAGTCATTTGAGGTTCATTGAAAATATAGGAGAGCATCATGTTTCCTGTCCTTTTGTTAAACTTGGCATATTGATTTTTTTTTTGCACAGCTTGCAGCACAGAAATGTGATATACAGCTATGGCAAGACAAGCTAACCACATGTGAATTTGTTAAGTACTGCTGGATTAGCAGAAATTGTCTGACTGTGCAAATAGCAAGATTTGACTTCTCTGGGAACTCTTTATGACTTAATCAATTAAAATAACAAGTTTTGATTTTATTGCCCAGAATAAATCATTAGCAAAACTCATTTTCTCCTGATCACTCATTTGTAGGATATTTACATTCATTTTGGTTCTGTATTTCAAGCAAAGTAATAATAATGTAGAATTTGAACCAAAAGTTCAAAGTCAAATATAGGAAGATAAAGGTAACAAATGTTACTTGCTGTTTAACAATGGTTTATGAATTTTGTTGAGAACAAGATTCTAAATTTTTATTTAAATTTGCTGTTTCTTTTCTTTTTTAATATCTTTTCAGTGTTCATGATTTTGTTCCCTTAAGGCTTAAAGGTAGCAAGATTTGGATTTGACTAATACTGCTTACGTATTTAAATATAGCACCTCGTAGAAAGAGTGTCTCGGAAGTAGGGCTGGTTTGCTCTTCTCCCCACCTTATTAAACCTCCTTCTTAAATACTTCTCTGATACAGTTCACCTTGCCTGGCTTCAAAGAGTAGAGATGGAAAGAGGATGAGCTATCACTCAGCAGAGTGGCTTCCTGTGATTTCTTAGAAATGCTAATGTGTTACCTATCACGTTTATAAAGTTCTTTGAGTTCTCTCTGAGGCAGATAAACCATTGTGAGGTTCTCTGCAGAACACAACTGACAGTCTGTGTGAAGCTAGAAAGTGTCTGTAATATCACGAACACGTGATGATGTTGTCACCTGCCTTTTGTGAAAATACTTTCTTTAAAACATCTGTCTCTAAATGTAAATTTCTTTTTGAGAAGTAAAATTTAAAAAGAAAAATTTCAAATTTTCTCTACATGTTCTTATTACTTTTAAACAGGCGGACATCTTATGAGATTGCATGCCAAATTTATTAAAAACACGCCTTCTAAACTTACCTCGTAAAAGCATAAAACAGGGGTCAGGAACATTTTCATGTTGGACGGCCACAGTAATTTAGCTGTAATCAAATAAAGCTGCATTCAAGAAACTTGTGTCTACTTTTTGTTGGAAAGCATTTGAATATTTGGTTGTGGCCTGGAGGTCTGCAGTTTTAGTTTGATCCTCTAGGTGGGTATCAGTCATTTGTGACCTTAAAGGTATCTTGATTTGTTAGGTGGGAGAATGTAGAATCCCAGCAGTAAGTGGTTGAAAAGGAAGAAAGCATTTTGGGGGCATGTTGCTGAAGGCATGGGTATTCTACTACATTTTTCCATATTTCAATTGGATCTTTCTTAGCATCAGACAATGACTTTAAAATGTCATCTACTGAGAGCTCAATCAATTCCGTCTGTAGTTCTTTAGGTGCCTGGGTGATATCAACTAGGTGATGCTCAAATGCTAATTTGAGTGTGTTGTCATGAATCTCAAAGTCAGTGAACTTTTCATTGTGTTCTCCAATTAATAGGTCTATAACAACTTGTATTCTTCAAATGATTTGCATATGTCATCCTGCTCATCAATGACCTTTGCTAGCTGGGGAAAATGTTCATCCAAAATTGCCTTTTGAAGAAGAAGTGTTTTGAAAAAAGATAGCTTTTTTCGAAATGCTTAGACTTTTTGCCACATATTATAGACTTCGCTTTACCTTGCAAAGAAATATTCAAGTCATTTCGATTTGACATGATATCACACAGAAATACTGCATTCCTATAGAAATCTTCTTTCAATAATTCACATTGCTGGTTCTGTTCTTCATAAAATTTAACTGTCCTCACAGAGATAAAATGTTGGCTAACACTTGTCTCTGTGATAGCAAACACACCTTAGAATGATATGGCAATTCCGCACTGAGGTCATCCTTCAGCTTTAGCATGTTACGAAACTGATGGATGCCCTGTTGCATTTGCAGGAATATAGTTAACAATACTTACAACTTGTTGCAAAGTGTGGCTTAAAATAGTAGCTTTAGCAGAGATTTTTTTTTTTATTTCAGAGTATTACTGGGGTACAAACGCTTTGGTTACATAAATTGTCTTTGCACCACCTGAATCAGAGCTACAAGCGTGCCCATCCCCCAGACAGCACGCACGGGATCCGTTAGGTGTGAATTTACCCAGCCCTCCTCCACCCCTCCTGCCCATCACTCTATGAATGTTACTTCCCATATGTGCACATTAGTGTTGATCAATCAGTACCAATTTAATGGTGAGTACATGTGGTATTTGTTTTTCCATTCTTGTGATACCTCACTTAGAAGAATGGTCTCCAACTCCATCCAGAATAATTCAAGAGGTATTATTAGTTCACCATTTTTATGGCTGAGTAGTACTCCATGGTATACATATACCACACTTTATTAACCACACATGTATTGATGGGCACTTGGATTGTTTCCACATCTTTGCAATTGTGAACTGTGCTGCTATAAACAGTTGAGTGCAGATGTCTTTTTTATAGAAAGTCTTTTTTTCCTTTGGGTAGATGCCCAGTAGTGGGATTGCTGGATCAAATGGTAGGTCCACTTTTAGTTCTTTGAGGTATCTCCGTACTACTTTCCATAGAGATTGTACTAGTTTGAGGTCCCATCAGCAGTGTATGAGTGTTCCTATCTCTCTGCATCCATGCCAACATTTGTTGTTTTGGGACTTTTTGATAAAAGCTATTCTCAGTGGAGTTAAGTGATATCTCATTGTGGTTTTGATTTGCATTTCCCTGATGATTAGAGATATTGAGCATTTTTTCATGTTTGTTACCCATAGAGTTTTTTGCTGATGCAAGATACAATGAAAAGAAATGAGAGCATCTAGATCTGTTGATACTTTATGATATCTGTGCAATAAACCCTTCACATTTTCCTGTCCTGGAAAGTGCACCATCTGTACATACACTCATTAAATTTGCCAAATTCAGCCCAACTTCATGACATTTTATCTTGAAATTTGTTGAAGATATCTATTCCCCATGTTTTGTTAGCAAGAGTGCCCAAAGTGGGTTACCCTTCGTAGCAAAGAAAATCTTCTGTTATGATCTGAATGAAGTATAAAACCTGCACCAAGTCAGTAGTATCAGTTGATGCATCCAAAGCGATTGAATAATATATATTTTCCTTTTGAAATATTGCACAAAATTGTTCTGTTAAGTTGAAGGCTAATTCATGCTGCTGGTCAGTTATGGTTCTCCTTTAAAGAGGCAGTTGTTTGTACTTTGAAACGTTATCCAGGTCTAAGCACCCTACAACTTCAACAATGAAAATCTTTCACAATTTCTACATCACTGAATGGTTTCCCTTTTTTCTCAAGTATATGATCTACCTTATAAGTTGCTTCAGTGGCATTATTTCCAGGTCTTATTGCTGCTTAAAAGAATTGTCTTTGCTTTTGCTTTTCATCTTTTAATTTCTGTAATACAACCTTTCATACCTCTTCCCTAATTTAACATATTTGTGGTCCTTATGAGTGTTGTGCTGCTGATGAGCACTGAATTTCTTTAATGTTGATATTGCAGTATCACAAAGCAAGCAAATCATCTTATCTTTAGCAGAAAGAAGATAATATTGCAATTTCCAATCCTCATTTAAAAATCTGTTTTCTTCCTTCAGTGTTCTCTTGGTCTTTTTTGATGTGATTGGCTGTTCAGCAGACAGAATTAAAAAATATTATCAAGCTATGCAACTATTCACAAATTTCACTTCAAAAAGAAACATAGCACACTGCTGTCAAAAGCTAATAACAGACTGGCATACTCGATCCCCGCAAACTCTCGCCAACCAGCCTTGGACGGTATAGCACCAGTCAGGGTGGGGAAGTTAGAACTAAATCATGAGCACAGCAGCTGTCAATTTAGCCCTTATGGCTTTACTAATGTTCTAATTGTGCAGGTTAATCTGGGAGGATTATTTCGCTGAAATTTATTTTATTCTTCGGTATTTTAAATATGTTCATTTTAAAAATAAAATAGAAATATAAAAGATGAATAACAATGTATTAATAAAAATAAAAGAATTTGTTTATAAAATTTGGATTCAGTCAAAAGGCGCACTTAAGGACCTGTAAGGCCACATGTGATCTTATAGCCACAGGTTCCCCACCCCTGGCATAAAACATGAGTTGTTCCGCCAGTAAAAAAGGGGGAAAAAGGGTCAGAGCAAAGAAGAAAGTGCCACTGGTTTGTGTTAGGTGACACTGTGCCCTGCTTGTCTAATTTAATTACACAGAGCCCCTGAAGCCTCAGGCAAAGCTGATTTTAGCTATAATCAGCTTCTTAACCTTTGGAGAACTAACGTAAACACTACCTACCAGTGGTTAATTATGTTGCTCTGCTACGCACTACAAAGTGCAAAGGTAAAAGTGTAGAACTACAGTAACACGTGTTATGACAAAATTTAACAAGATGACTTAAGGGGACTGCAGCAGAATGCAGTTCTATATTTGTCATAAATTTTAAATTAATAAAGAGACAGGGCACTTTTTAAATTTTTTTAGCTATTGTTTTTGCTTAAGTTCTATCCATAAATGCTGAACACTCATGTGCTACTTTTTCCTTTTTGCTATCCTCATTTGTACTTTTCTCTAAAATCCTCTTTATATATACATTTTAGAAATAAAAGTGTATTCATAGGTTTCTTTCATTTTCAGAATAAACAAAAGTGATGGTTATATTCATACATGTAGAGTAAAATCCTCTTGGTTCACTTTTATAGATAGTAAAAATTCATTATGGGAAGAATGGAATTTCTTTATAGTTAAATGGAACATTGTAGTTATGTAGGCAAGAACCTAACTTTTTGATTTAAAACGGGAGCCCTTGATGCAGGAATCTGATGTGCCATGTGGGAAATTAATATGTAAGATGATTTTACTGTCCGTAGTTGGTGTGACTCTGGTACGGTGATATGACTAATGGGGTAGAGAACCATAAAGATTAAATAGTGTACTTATCAAGGCTGTCTCTACAAAGTCATATTTGGTGGGAAACTCCAACAGGAGTATTCTCCTCAGTAAGGTTTGGAGGTGACCAGGAGATTATATGGAGCCATAAGCCATAGCCCATATTGGTGGGCCTTAGTACCAGCAATTTTACCTGAAATTTCATGCCCTGTAAAAATTCTGAAGGGTAGAATCTTAATTCTCTCCAGTGACACAAATTATAAACAGTCACCTGTGTGGAATTAACTTAAAATGAGGGGGAAGAGAAGGTTCAAACTAAAGTTTAACCATAATTTTTTTAATCTAAGGTCGATTTCTCATAAATAACATGAATACACTACCTAGCGTATATTATGCAATGTAGTTTATGCTGTGGCGACAGAGAACTTAAAAACTGCAGGTAAAGAAGTGGATTTGGAGAGGTGGGCGTCATAAGCCTCTCCGAGTTTCTTAGGAGTTGAGGAGCATTCATTGGGCAGTATGACCAGCCCCTTTAGCCAAATTTGGCCACGTGGTGAATAAAGCTGACCTCATTAATAAATAACTTAAACTCATTAACATAAATGCCACCTAAAAGGCATTCAGGTGGGTTTTGTAGCCACATATAATACTATGGGATAAATGAAGCCAGATATCAAATAACCACACATCTTTGGCTCCTTGCAGAAATGTTTCAACTAAATTGTATTTGTTTTATAACAGCTTGTTAAAAGAATATTATATAAAACTCCCTGTTACAGCTGTTATGGGTATCTTTTAGACAGAGTGCTTTTTATTTTGTGGCACTTACTACAAAAATATTTGTCTAACATCCTGGTGTAGGTGGAAGCCACAGGAACAGGGGCTCCAACTGCCCGTGGTCCCGCTGCCCACTAAGGGCTGAAGGATCACTGGCTCTACACCCGTGTAACCTATTCAGGGCCCAACATTGGGGAGGCGCTATTTTAAAGGAAGTAGCGTGCTGTATTTCATGAGGTCCTCCCTTAGGAGGACCCACAGGAGAAATTCTTCTCAGAACTCAGTGTTTCCTGGAACAATTGTTTCTTTTTATTTTATGGATGATGATAATCTCATATTATGTTATTCTAGTGGCTTCCAGACTTTGCTCTACCTGGGCAGAATAGTATTACCTGGGCAGCTGAGGCCTCTTCCCTACTGTGTTATAGTTAAATCAGAGTGTCTAGGGTGGGAACAGGTATCAGTCTTTTTCAAAGATTCCCAGGTAATCCCGAGTGGTGCCCCAAGTTTAGGAACTACTGACATACCAATTGTATTCCCTCCTAGCTTTAGCTATTTGAAAGCTTAGTGCTAAATTTGCGGCTCACCTATGTCAACTAACTAGGATTAATCATACCCATTCATTATTTTCATATTCTTTTTTTTTATTTTTAAGAGACATGGTCTTGCTCTGTTGCCCAGGCTGGAGTGCAATGGTGTGATCACGTCTCCCTGCAGCCTCGAAGCCCTGGGCTCAAGTGATCCTCCCACCTCAGTCTCCCCCGTAGCAGGGACCACAGGCTCATGCCACCAAGCTCAGCTAATTTTTTTTTTTTAAGAGAAGGGGTCTCGCTATGTTGCCCAAGCTGGTCTATTTTCTTATCCATTTTTTTGCTTTTATTTAAAGGTTTTTGTACTTTTGCGTAATTTTATATTGTGTTTATTTTTAATAGCATTATTAAAGTATAAGTTACATACTGTAAAATATGCCCATTATAAATGTACAATTCAATGATTTTTTAGCAAATTTAGAGGTGTACAACCATCACCATGATCCAACTTTAGAATATTTCCATCACCCTAAAAAGTTTATCTGTGCCTGTTTGCAGTCCTGCTCCTACCCACAGCCCCAGACAACCAATGATCTGGTGTCTCTATAGATGTGTCTTTTCTGAAAATATCATACAGATGGGATCATACAATATGTGATCTTTTGTGTCTGGCTTCTTACACTTACAATAATGTTTGTGAGATTTGTCTTTTTTTTTTTTTTCCTCAGTAATTCCTTCTTTTTTAGTGCTGAATAGTATTCCATTGTATGGATGTACCACATTTTCTTTATCCATTCAACAATTGAAAGACACAAGTGGTTTTCACTTTTTGGCTATTATGCATCATGCTACTGTGAACAGGTACATACAAATCAGTGCAGGTATATGTTTTCATTTCTCTTAGGTGTATACCTAGGAGTAGAATTACTGGGTCATATGGTAAGTTTATGTTTAGCTTTGTAAGAAACTGTAAAACTGTTTTCCAATGTGGCTACCCCATTTTACATTCACACCAGCTCCAGTTTTTCTATGTCCTTGCCAACTCTTGGTATGGTCAGTATTTTGGATTATAGCCATTGTAGTAGGCATGTAGTATATCTTATTGTGGCTTTAATTTGTATTTGTGTTAAGACTACTTGAGTTGAATATATTTTCATTTAATTATTAGCCATACATATATCTTCTTTGGTCAAATGTCTATGTTTCTTTGGTCTATTTTTCAATTGGTCATTTGTCTTATTATTGGGTCCTGGGAGTCCTTTATATAGTCTGGATACAAGTCCTTTATCAGATCTATGATTTGCAAATATTTTATGGCAAGCCACGGCTTGTCTTTTCCTTTTCTTAACGGTATCTTTTGAAGAGCAGAAATTTTTATCAGTTAAAAAAGTTTGATGAACTTCAGTTTATCATTCTTTTTCTATTATTGGTTATGTTTTGGTGTCATATCTAAGAAATCTTTGCAAACTCAAGATCACAAAACTATCGCCTATGTTTTGTTGTGGATGTTTCATAGTTTTAGCTCTTATATTTAGGGCTGCGATCCATTTTGAATTGATTTTTGTATGTGGTATATAGTAAGGGTATAAGTTCATTTTTCGGCATGTGGGTATGAGTTTTCCCATCACCATTTATTGAAAAAAACCATCCCTTCCTCGTTGAATTACATTGGACCTCTCTCGAAAATCAACTGACTGTAGTGCAAGTGTCTGTTAATAGACTTTATGTTCTGCTTCATTGATCTCTGTGTCTGTTTCTATGTGAGTACCATGCATGCTGTTTTAAATACTGTGGCTTTATGATAATTTTTGAAATTTGGTAGTGTAAGTTTTTCTACTTTGTTCTTTGTTTACATAATCTTTAATTTCTGTGAGTATTTTTTTTAAGTTTTCTTTATCTTTTATTGTATTTCCTTTTTTATTCCTTTTATTCCTTTTAATGTTATTGTGAATGGAATTCTTTTCTTAGTTTCATTTTTGAATGTTTATTGCTAGTATAAAAAATTAAAATTGATTTTTGCATATCTATTTTGTATTCTGTGACCTTGCTAAAACTTGTTTATTAGTCCTAGAATTTTCTTTAATAGAATCTTTAGGATTTCCTTTATACAGCACTATGCCATCTGTGAATAAAAAGTTTACATCTTCCCTTCTAATATGCATGCCATTAATTTCTTTTCTTGCCTTACTGTACTGACTATAACCTGCTGTACAGTGTTGAGTAGCAGTTGAGAGCACCTCTAGATTCTGATTTTTTTTTCCCCTGAGCATTGTTGTTGCTGCTGGGTTTTTGTTTTCTTCTGTTTTTAGAAACTTGTCAGAACTTAAGCTACAGAATCCGTCCCCTCTTCAGGATGCACATGCTGATACCACAGTTTCTTTTTTTAATTCTTATTTCTATTTTATTTTAGGCAGGCTTCCTAGAGATAACCCCTTTGCCTGCATAGCTTAATGGTCAAAGTTTTTGCTTAATCACCGCAGGCCAGTAAGGCTCTGTGGATGGATCTGCATGTGAGTTGCAGAGTGCATTCAAAGATTCTAAGTCTGCCCTAAGCTTTTATTTTCTACCAGGCTTTCCTGGGACTTCTGTGCCTGCACTCAGCCTCCCAGTCAGCCAGGAATACGAAGGAGTTCATCTAGTCCCTCAGCCGCTCTCTCATTTCCAGGACTTCCCTACGGAATTTCTGGCTAGTCCACTGGTCTACCGCTCTCCCCAGCTGGACCACAACCTCAGAGTAGCAGGTCCAGGGGCTTTTGTGGTTGGTTTCCCACTGAATTTGAGTTATTTGCTGATAAAACCACTGGGCTTGGGTTTCTCTCCTGCTCCAAATCAAGTCAGCCCTGTCTCGCAATGAAACTGCAGATTTTCACAGCCAATCCCACCCTGGAATCGCTGCTGTGCCTACCAAGCTGCCCACCACAGATTGCCACTCTTCTTACCTGTAGTTCAGCAGATTTTCTTGAATAAACACTTCTCAATTCGCTGTTTGCCTTTGGTTGATTTCTAGGATGCTGAAATAGTTGTACTTGACAATTTTGCTCCCTTTTCATTGTTTTGGGGAAGAGGATCTGCCAACTTCTTCACTCGCCATCATTGGAAGTCCTGCCTGGGTTTCATTTTTGTATACCCTTTCTGGAACAAGGTGAAAGATTAAACAAGTAAATAAATACAGAGCAAAATAAAATAGAAAAGTAAATGAGGGTTAGGGAAATACAAAAATAGGAAAATAAATTCCTTATTGAGCAACAATAATTTTTAACTTTTATGACAGATGTTTTCACTGTGTCTAGGAGTAGAAGTTGTCTTGGAATTACAATGGAGTTTTACTCTGTCCGAAAATACAAAAATCCAAATCACCCTTGGTAACTTGTCATTTAGATGTAAAATATATAGGGGGGGGGTGGGGGGAGTATGTATGTGACCCGAACAAACAAGCAAACAAAAAATAGAATCAGTTAGATAAAGATGCTTCCCTGGGATCCTTTCTGTTTCATTTTATTTTGTTTTTCCCCAAAGGTCAGATCCCAAAATTTGTACAACTTTAGACTGTAGGAATGCTTTAGAAAAATGTGTGGTGATAAAACTGCCAGATTGAAGGTTTCTTAAGTGCTACTGTCCAAAATCACCAGGCATGCTTGAAACTAGTAATTCTTGTCAGAATATACACTCTCAGTGTGTGACTTTTATCTGCAGGTGGCAGAGCATATGTTTTAGCACCAAAAAGTGTAAGGTGGCAGAGGGAGGATATTTAATGTGTTGTAACCTATTTTTATTTTTAATTTTTTTTTCTTATAGCTGCTTAGTTCAGGTCAAAAGCAGGCTAACTAAAATGTTTATAGATCTTAAGGGCTATATTTAAATCAGGAAAAAAATTATTCCAAATAAAGTTGTGTCTTTTGTTTTTATTTAGCATATGAATCAAGGTTATTGAACCAGTGCCTCCCATAAAAGAAAAATACATTGGTACCTTATGTAATTGAACACCAGGGAATGGGCTCTTCTCCTCAAATGGATTAAGTTAAAGATGCCACTTAAATTATAGTTAACCCTTTAAACAGTACAACCCCCCCCCCTTTTTAATCCTTTTTTGTTGTTGTTGTTTTTCTTGAAGATGAGGTCTCACTCTGTCACCCAGGCTAGAGTGCAGTGGTTAGTCACCGGGGCTATCAGAGGGCTCTGCAGCCTCAGTCTAACTGGGCTCAAGTGATCCTCCCACCTCACCCTCCCAAGTTGCTGGGCCTGCAGTCGAGTGCCACTGCACACAGTTTTATCCTTACTATAACAATCCATTTTCTTAACTTAGGAAACAGCTATGTATGTTTGGCTAGCAATTAGGTATATCTCTTACTATTTTCTGACTAATGTAGTTCATACAATATGATTCAGAGTAATCATTCTGTGCATTAATCATGATTAAGGCCTTAGCTGAAGGACAGGAGTTAGAAACTCAAACCCCAACTGATAGGTGACATGCAGGAATGCAAGCCCAGCATTGTCAGATTTTACAGTTTTCCCAAAGAAGCCAGAAGTCTGCATATTTATTTCACATTTCTCTAATTTTAAGTGTTGCAATGAACTTACATTTTTAAAACTATTAAATAGGTTGAATAAAATAGCAGCCATCCAGATCAAGCACATAAGCTGCCAATTTGCAACCTCTGGTAGGGAAAAGTCATCACAACCTGTTGTGATGATAGTCTCTGCCTGATTTCTTGTCGTGTATCTCTTGCTCATAAAAGAATGCATAACATGCTCTCCAAATGGTTGTCTTCACTGTGTTACTGTAAAATTCTGAGGTAATGTGTTTTATTGGCAAATGCATTGAGCTAGAGATCCAAAAACCTTGATTCTGAGGCTAAAATTATTCCTTGAGCCTTTCCTGTATTAACCAGGCCCTGGCATACGCAGTTAATATGTATTAACTCATTTAATTATAGTTTTAGTTTTGCTTTTTAAAAGTTTTGTAATTTGAAGTCAATCATTTAACTTGTGTAGGTCTGTTTCATCACTTGAAAAATTATATGATTAGAAACATACACACACACACACACACACACACACACGTATGTATAGGATTGAGCTAGATAATCTCTAAAAACCCTTGCAGCATGAAAATACTTTCATCTGGATTCAATGGAATAAAAATAAATTATCAAGTAGACTATAGTGTGAATTTGTGAGGATTTATACAGCACATATTCTATGTAACACAATAAAAGTAATCGTATATAATCTTTAATCCATTTACATTCCTTTAACACATATCATGCTGTAAAGATTTCAATTGAGTTGATAAAGAGTTTTAGTATCTACTATCCATGGGGTTAAAAAAGTCTGGTCCCTGTCCTGAAAACCTTGTGATCTCATTGAGGGAGTGCAGCATGCAAATAAAATTTATTTTTCCCACCAGCTTTATTGATATATAATTGACAAATAAAAATTGTACATATTTGAAGTGTAGGACATGATGACTTGATATTGTGTATATTGTGAAATGATTACCATAATCAAGCCAATTAACATATCTGTCACCTTACATATTCACTATTTTTTTGTGTTGTGGTAAGAACACTTAAGATCCACTTTCTTAGTAAATTTCAAGTATACAATAGAGTATTATTAACTGTAGTCACCATGCTGTATATTAGATCTGCCAGAACTTATTCATCTTATGAATGAAAACTTTATACCCTTTAAATGGTAAATTAAGAGCCCAAAATAGGTACCCAGGTGAGAGATATACAAAACAAATGCTTTACCTCTTCTAAGGCTAACAAAATGAATGTATGAATATATGTGGTGTGTTTATAGAAGATGGAACTTGGACAAAAGGACATTTGAATTATAAGATACAGAGGAACTCCTTAAGGTGAAAAAATACTCAAAGTCAGAAATGAGAGTGTTATCATATGAAAGAAATAAAAGATATGTTGCTTTCAGAGCTTTTAGTATAGTGAGAAATTTTATAGAAAAGTCAAGATAATTATTATAGTGCTTTTTACTCTTATGAAGGTGGATGACTATAATAAAAAATATATCCCAATACAACTCTTGTGACTTTGACAGAAAATTCAGATGCCTGAGATTCAGTTGTTAAATTATTTTATTTAGAGCTCTCAAATGATTCAGAGGGGGAAAAAGTACAGGTACAGAGAATGAAAGAGATGAAACAAATGTGGCAAAAGGTTAACAATTATTAGATCTAGGGAAAAGGCATATGGGCATTCATTGTACTATTGCAACTCTTACAGGTTTAAACATTTTTATAATAAAAGTTGAGGAGGGGAGTAAAAGAGTAGAGAAAAAATTAAATAAAAAGCCCTCCAAATAACTTACAGATCAAAGAATAAATTTTTAAAATATTTAGAATTGAGCTGTAATAAAAATAACAAAAACTTTTAGTGTAGCTAGATTACTAAGCAAAGAAATTTACACCCTTTAATGCTCATATTTAAAAAGAATGCTAAAAAGTAATGAATTTTTTAATTCAAAACAAATTAATTATAATGAAAAATATATCAAAAATTAAGTATATTATAATGATTCTGATATATATATATAATTTGGTGCTTTATGAGTATTTGGTAAATTTATGTCATTTCAAACTTCCCAAATCTTAGCCAAGCAGACATTTCATTGTATTCTGTAGGCAGAAAAAAAAATGGCTGCTTTTGAAATGGAGAGTAAACATAAAGCAGTAAATCCTTTATTTTTGGCCAATTTAATCTTTACGTTTTGGTAAGATTTTGTTGGTACTTCTAAAGTGAAAGAGTTGTTCAGCTTCCTTGTGAATTTTGGACAAAGTAGGTTTATTTCCCCATTTTCTTTGTATTGTTTTGCCAGAATTGTAAATACTGTATATACTTATGAGAATATTCATAACTATCCATGTGATTCAATAATTCTCCCCTTCAGTGAGGCACAACTTAATCAAACACACATAAATGTGTTATGAGTTTGTAAAAGAATACCTATGATCATATCCAATTTTTAATTTCAGCAAAAATTATTTTCGCTACTGTCTTTCTTCACTAGAGTTATAATACAATAAATAAAATGAAAAAGAATTCTGGCCACATTTGTTTATTCAAGTAAAATTCACATATCGTAAAATTTACCATTGTAAACTGTACAATTCAGTGACCTCCAGAACATTCACAGTTTTGTACAGCCACTACCGCTGTTTAATTCAGAAATGATTTCATCACTGCAAAAAGAAATCTTACACCCATTAAGCAGTCACTTACAGTTCCCTCTTCCCTTCAACCCCTGGCAACTGCTAATCTGCTTTATGATTCTGTGCATTTGCTATTCTCAAGTTTTATATAAATGGAATCATACAATATGTGACTTTTTGTATCTGGCTTCTTTCACTTAGCATACTGTTCTCAAGGTTCACCCATGTTTTAGTATGTATCAATTCTTCATTACTTTTTACTGCCAAATAATATTCTATTATAGGAATATAACACATTTTGTTTATACAGTCATCAATTGAAAGACATTTGGGTTGTTTTCACTTTTTGGCTATTACGAATCATGCTGCTATGAACAGTCATGTATAAATTTTTGAAGATCTGTTTTCAATTATGTTGATCGTATACCTATGAGTGGAATTGCTGGATCCTGTAGTAATTCTATGTTTAACTTCTTGAAGAATCATCAGACAGTTTTTCTGGCTACATTTTTAATGTGAGGTTTCAAGGCCAGTTTATGGGAAGAGGACCTAATAAATTGAGAACTTCCAAATTCCCATCCCCCGTGAAAAATATAGCAAGTAATCTCACCTACAAAGTTATTTGAGTTCAAGTCTGTTCTTCGACATTACTAAGCACCTCTCTGTAGGCTTAATTCAGTTCTTACTGGAGGGCATTTATTTTATGCTCTCTGACCAATAGTTGCTTAATTAAAGAGCATATGGGGGGTTGGTAACTAGACTTGGAGCTTTTGAATACACACACACATGCACACAATAAGTCTTTAACTATACATACATATGTACACACATTTTATTTCGAATTTTCGTCTTCATTTGAAGAGGATAAATGCTTTACCCTATAATTTAGAAGCATAATATCAGGAAGTCTCAGACCTTAATCTGATGTGTCTTAAAACAGTTATAAATTGGAGAGGTCTCTTCCAAGTACTCAATAACTATGTTTTAAATTTGCTATATGTCCCTGAAAAAAGATCAACAAATCCCCATTAAAATCTGTGCCAAATATTTCTCAACAACTGCTAGCCCTTTATATTTAAAATGTTTGCACCATTAAAATTCAGGACGTTTGGGGATTTCTTGAGAAATTAAAATATTGGACCTTTTAAATACTAAATGGATTACATGTATGCTTTGAGATTTTGGACTATGGTTAACTTTCCCATGGAGCTGAAATATTTTGTATTTGGAATTAAGCCAAATCTCTCACTTGCATGCATTTAACTTATGTTGCATATATCCAAGTCCTGGCATTTGAATGGTCTTTTTCCTTCCTTTGAATACTTCCTAACTTGAAGAAAAATGATACTTTGCATTTGAAACTTTCCCCTCTCCTTTCCTTCCCCTCTTCGCCCATAGGCAGATGTCTCCACACTATATACCTGCAATCCTGTGAGGAAAGCAGGCATCTGGGTGTTTTCCAACACAGGAGGATTACCTAAAATACTCCCAGGCCTGGGGGAAGCCATGGGTGAGCTGTAGGGAGTAGTATAAATTCTTTGAAATTCTGTGTTGAATTGGTAGATTAGGTACAATTCATTTGTGGAGAGGGAAGTCATAGCTTTTCTCATATTCTCGAAGGGGTATACGGTCTCCAAAAAGTGAAGATCTGGTGGTTCTAGCAGTGGCTTGGAGAGCAAAGGGGACACACTTCCTGTGGTACCACTGACACATTGGGTATGTGTGATTAAGTCAGGAGTATATTTCAGTCATACCTTCAATTGCAGGGTTGAAGTAATAGCAGTGTTAAGGGGGGCTGGCAGAGGATCGATGATGTTCATGGCAAGTCCACTGCATACTTGGACATAAATAATAAAAATAACCATTTTCTCTTGTTTGCATACTGGCCTTTCCCATCATCTCATAGTTACAGTCCTCATTTTTAGAAATAAAAGCAAACGTTTAAGAAAACTTATTCTCTTTAATATTTTGTTGATCTCCAATCATATGCATGTTCCCTAGCAGGTGTCCTTCACTTCCTTGAAGCTGTTTTGTGGGCATCAGTACATTAAGATGCCACTGGGAAAGTTTATTGTTTCTGGACCTTGGATAGCCCTGTGAGATCCCATGCAAAGCTCACCAGCTTTGCAACCCCAGAGGGACTGATAGACTTCAGGAGTCTCAGTGGACAATCAAGGAGCTGCTGATAGGGAGCTGTTTCCAAGGGTAAACTGAGGGTAGCTTCTCATGAAACTGGAGGTAGCTTTCAGGAACGGATTAAGGAGTATGGGAATATTAGGACACTGATGGCATAAGACCATTTAGAGAGATGGAACAGCCAGAAGTGGGGGCAAGTGGAAAAAAGTAATGCTATTTCTCTGCTCAAAGTGTAACATCATCTGCCACCCTTAGGCCACTGGTACTTATATACAAAGTATCTTTTCCAGCAACCAAAGTATATCTTTTAACTATTAGATCAAATCTATCAGTTCTTTGAAGTGGTTTTACGTTCCATTCTACCTCTTATTGATTCCCAAAACCACTAGTGGTCTCACATAAATATCTAAACACCTTTTTCAGTTTTAGTTTCTGCACTATAGTCTTTATGAACAGACTCCAATTCTATCAGCCTAGTCACAGAAGTGTCTTAAGGAAAAGATAGCACTAAGAAGCAGAAAGCATTAACTATTTTTTTCACTAATGTTTGAAGGTGAGAACCAACCCTGTTGGCACACCTGCTGTGTGTCATTCACTTTCTGTGCCCCGTCTCAGCTTATCTTCGTAGTGACTGTTATGATCTTCTTTACAGATGAGTAAACTGAGGTTCATGTAGTTTATAAGTGGAAGAGTCGAGATTCCAACCCAGATCTGGTAGTTGCAAATCCACACTACTTCCCTGAAACCCACCAGAGAACCAGCGGCACCAGAGGTGATTCCCGAAGGTTTGTGTTGGTAGCAGCCTTGTGGAAGAGGGTCAGAGAATTTGTCTTCAAGCTGCACTGTGTACTTACAAATACATTGCATATGTGTTTAGGATAATTTGGGGGAAAGCTAATAGAATTTATGAGGAGGCCAAAGTCCCGACACATTTGCAAGTTATCCCTTGGTGTTTCACCAGAAGGATTGTATAGAAGTGATCAGAGTAGACATGAAATAAGCAGCTGATAAATAAGGTAATTTTTAATTTCCATTTTTTATTTAAACAAGTGATTTTTTTTATTCTAGTTAAATGTCACAAGTAAAAAAGAATTTATCACAATTTTAACATGGACAGTAGGGCAAACAAATGGAGAAAAAATCCAGACGAAGGATTAATAATTGAATAATGAAACTCTTAAACTTGAAAATATTCATGAACTTGGACAAAAATATATATAATAGATATGGGTCTATATCACCTTTGATACTCACATCTGAGAATCCAAGGAAGTAGAAGGAGCATATTAAGAAGGAAACCTTACAGCAACACTGGACTGAAAGTTTAAGAGAATCTAAACCTTCCCCCACCTCACCCCAACCCAGCGCAACCATTAGTAGTTCTGGCTCCTTCCTTCATTCATCCATTCAGATAATATTTATTGAGCCCTTCAATATGTCAGACACTATTCTAGATGTTAGGGGATTTGGAAATGAAAAGGATAAACAAAATTCTTGTTGCATAGAGCTTAATTTTTAAAAGAAAAATAAATAATAAGTAGGTAGACAAATAAATAGATATATACAGTTTATATCTTACACAGTGATGTTAGGATAAAAATTAAGTAGGGTAAGAGGTAAGAAAGTGCCCGATGGGGCACAGTGGTATGTTTTAGATAGGATGGTCAGGAAAGGCCTCAGCGAGGAGTTCCTTGGGTTGTCTTTGCACATTTTGGGACCTTCTTCTCTTTATACGTAAAATGAGGGCATTGGTAGGTGATCACTAAACGGCGGCAAAAATCTGTGCTTTCTTTAAGAGACGTATCTTTGGGTGAAATAATCTTTTGTACGTATAAGTCATGTTCTTTATTGTCCATTGATCTCAAAATGTAATAAAAATGTTCATTGATTCCCAAGGTTAATTCCATTTTACATTTGGGGAATTTAAACCGAGAATAAAACACGTTCCCAAAGGTTACATAATAGTAAAAGGAGGATTAAAGCTCTCAATTCCTGCCACTCTCAGTCTGAAAATTTCACCACACTATGGATACAATGAGAAGTTGAATGGAAATGTCAGAGCAGTTCAAAGTAGATTAAAGATGTGTAAGCTGTGATGGACTAAAATATTTACAAATAAGGAATTGGATAAGTATATCCCACCGTGCTTATTTAAGGCAGGCAAGTAAGCCATGTGATATGCTTTAAGCCAGTAAAATAGCAAATCCCCCCCCTCAAAAAATCTATAATTTTAATCAAAAGTTTGTTTCAGTCATTGAAATTCTGTTATCGCTGCTTACAAACATTAAAGTCAATCAAAACATCAGTAGCTTTGCAAGATCAATATTTTTAATATGTTTGCATTGCAGCGCTGCAGATTTTTGGCTAATGGATCGTGCCCATATTGATTTCCATGGGAAATGTTAGTCTGATACTGAAATAATTAAAAAAAAACCAGGGATTATTGGTTTGGAATTTTGAAGGAGACAGAACTATAAAAATTGGTTATTGACTAAATTGTGTGGGGTGAGTGAACCTTGGGCACTTGCAATAAACTTGTAGCACTCAGTCATTACTGAATACTACCTTGGTCCCTTAAACTGAAAATCCATCAATAACCTATTATAACAATGCAAATTATGGTGAAATAACATACTAGACATGTAAGAATAGCATTTTATCAAAACAGATATGCATAGTATATGTATGGGCATATTGAAAACGTCTGCTGAAACTTAGTGACTGATTTTGACTTTGAGATTCATGCTGAAGATAGTTTGAGTAGCATTTTTAAAGAGATAAACTACTACAAAATAACAGTAAAAAGAAGTATACAATTATTCTATGAACAATAATGAAAGTGCAAACACTACAGCATGTCAAATGACAAATTCTGTTATTTTGATTCAGAGCAAAATTACAATTGTTACTCTGTTCTCAAAGCATAGGAATAATGTATGCAAGCATTAGATTAGATACAAACACATTCCCCGCAATATGAATCTAGCGCATATTATATCGCTCTTGTTTTTCAGCCTTTGGTTAGGAGAGCCATATTTTCATCTAGAAAGTTTACTCTGTGTTTTCATTTGGTTACCATTATAAATTTATGAATTCTTTATCTCTCAGAGGCAATCTAGTGTTTAGAGACAGAGAGTTTTTTTAATGTCTCAATATAAGTTCTGCCCGGGATAATAGTACTTAGAAGTAGCAGTTACATACTTTGTTATAAATTTTTATTTACTGGATTTTTTAGATTGCATGTTATTTACATAATATGGAAATGTTTATATGCTTTGAGGGGAAGAGGAGATTAAGATAAAACTAAAAATTAGTAACCACAACTGTTGCATTTTGTTGCTATCTCTACAAGCCCAGTCAATATTTTTTCACAATAACTTGGGTTCTCTTTATAAATAGATAAGTGATCATGATTCTTTCTGCTACATGAGATGATAGTACTCAGATAACACTGGTAATCCCTTTCAATTTAGTGTTAATCTTTGATCACCATTTTTGTCAAATTTCTTTCATCCTATTCTGATTTCTTCTATCATTATAACTAGTATTACCCCAAATTCCATTAATGAAATCCTTTTTCTTCCTTTTCTGCTTGAAATTTATACCTGAATCTGACTTTTCTCAAACATTCTGTGTCTCCCCCATCAGTTAAACTGTTAGGACATTCTGTTTGATGGATCCAGCCTTCAGAATGATTTATGAGACAAGAAGCTTCCCTGTTATCTAATATTAGGTACATCGTACCTGAAAATAACCAAGTTGTACAGTAAAAATATATGCATATAAGTTGTATAAATATTCACAGAGTTTTTGCTAAATCATTCAATGACTTTCAGCTATGGATATTATTAGTAAAGTATTCATGGTCTTAAAAATGGTAGGATTCCAATTCCCTAGCTTACTATTTCCACATTTTCATATACAATTGCTCTTCCTATTGTTTATGTCTTTCTAAGAATTCCGACTGGAATTTGTGTCACTTATCAGTGTCAGAAAATGTTATTTTCTCAACAGATAGAATTTGTGAAATCCCCAGTTAGAATTTCCAGTTGTCTAACTAGTCAAGGAACCGGGCATGGTGAAAATGGGAAATGATCAGCTCTTAGAAATCCAGCAGAGCAAGCACGTAGTTGTTCTGCAAGGCTCCATAGCCCTCCCACCCCCACATGAGCCTCTGCTCTGGTCTCACCTACATTTTTCATCTAGGCCGCTGGTGCCATTTCTACTTAGAATAGTTATCATCTGGCAACTCTCTGGTAGCTTAGAGGAAGCCATGTAACTTGGGACTTGATCCAGAACACCCCTGCTGTCTTCACTAACAGTCTTAGCAAAAACTAAGCTGACGTCTAACTGTGAGGGCACTCTCTGAGAACAGGGTGAGGCTTCAGAGGAGGACAGATTTTTAAAATTTCTTTATGGACCCTGGACATTTGGCAAAATCTGTTGCACTCGATAGAAAGCACTCAAATTAACAGGGAGGTGGTTGTCCGTTTACTGAGACTGTCAGAAGATGGGGAAGGGGGAATTCGAAAGAGCTGCTCCTGGTACAATTTTTTAATATTAATGGTTAATGAATATCAGTGTCAAAAGTTTATACCACTGTATGGACAAGATGGTTTGATTTTAGTTTTTAGACAAAAACAGACTTTCTGTATTCTAGGTCATGCTGATAAAAAAAAAAAAAAAAAAACCCTGCTAGAATTCAATTATTCAGATTAGTCTATGCCAAGCCTTACCTATAAGCAGCTGGAAAATACCTGGAAATCTTTATTCATTAACAAATTATTACACATGCATGCTGCTCAGAGAGTGTGTGGAAGAGAGTGGTTAAGAGCACAGGCTCTGAAGCCATACTGCCTGAATTCACATCCTTTCTCTGCCACTTGCTGTCTCCGTAACCCTGCAACCTTGGACAAGTTGCCTGAGTTCTCTGTGCTTCCATTCCTCCACCTGTAAACTGATGGTAATAATAGGGCTTACCTCATAGGCTGTTGTGAAGATGTTGTGCAGCATTTATTACATGGTTCTATATGCAGTCGTTCTGATACCCGTGCTGTTGGGAGCAGAAATGAAAGACTTTAATTTCTAGTAATTTTCTCTCTGAAATCCTATCTCTTGTAATCTGGGAGAGCTTCTCCTATCCTTTGCCCCTATGGCACCCCGCACCACCCCTACCATAGTGTATGTTACTGTGCAGTATCTATTTACGTGTCTCTCCCATCTCCATTAAACTGTAAGCTCCATGAAGACAAAAACTGTGTCTGTCTTATCATCATTAATTCAATGCCTAGTGTATATAGTCTGTATTCGTTTGTATTCAATAAATATTTATTGAATGAATGTTAAATAGAATGTTAAAAGGAAATATTAGAGTATTCATCGGTAGAATTTGCTTTGGTTATGTTATTTCCTGATATTAACAGAGGCTGACATGCAATGAATGATTGATTTCAACTTTTCTGCACTGGCCTCTGCCTAGGATGTTCTACCCTTAGATATCCATAGCTCACCCCTCATTTCCTTCAGATCTTTATTCAAATGTCGCCTTCTTAATTACTCCTATCATGACTTCCTCATTTAAAATTGCATCTCTATCCCTTCTCTGTTCTGTTTTATTTTTCTGTGGTATTTATGATAGACCAACTCTCTATATAAAGTAGTTATTTGTTATATGTATGATTTGGTGTTGGCCTCCCCTGCCTGTCACTAGAATGTAAGCTTTGTCAGTTTTGCTCGCTGATAAATCTCTAGCACCTGGAACAGTGCCTGGCACAAAGTAGGCAGGCACTTTAAGAATATCTGTTGAGGGCCGGGCGCGGTGGCTCACGCCTGTAATCCTAGCACTCTGGGAGGCCGAGGCGAGTGGATCACTCAAGGTCGGGAGTTCGAGACCAGCCTGAGCAAGAGTGAGACCCCCGTCTCTACTTAAAAAATAGAAAGAAATGATCTGGACAACTAAAAACGTATAAATATAAAAAAATTAGCTGGGCATGGTGGCGCATGCCTGTAGTCCCAGCTACTTGAGAGGCTGAGGCAGAAGGATCGCTTGAGCTCAGGAGTCTGAGGTTGCTGTGAGCTAGGCTGACGCCACGGCACTCTAGCCTGGGCAACAAAGCAAGACTCTGTCTAAAAAAAAATAAAAATAAAAAAAAAGAGTATCTGTTGAGTCCGAGCATGGTGGCTCACGCCTGTAATCCTAGCACTTTGGAAGGCTGAGGTGGCAGGATCACTTGAGGACAGGATTTTAAGATGAGCCTGTGCAACAAAGTAAGACCTTGTCTCTATAAAAAATTTAAAAATTATCAAGGTGTGGTGGCACACCTGTAGTCTCAACTACTCCGGAGACTGAGGTGGGAGGATTACTTGATCCCAGGAACTCAAGGCTGCAGTGAGCTATGATCACACCGCTGTATTCCAGCCTAGGTGACCGTGAGATCTTGTCTCAAACAAACAAACAAACAAAAAAAAATCTATTGAGTTAATTAATAAATTTTGATGCATTGGGGCTGTCAATTTAGAAATAACTGGAAGCAAAATTACTATTCAAGGATAGTCAACAAAGAATTGGAAACAAGAAACCTGGGCTCTATCTTGAGATCAGTTATATATGGTTTTTGACTTGCTAAAGGTACATACTTCAACCTCCCTGAGCCCTTTAACCCAGTCTCCAAATTCTGAAAATCATTCTCACCAAAATATTCTTCCAAGAGTAATTCTGAATAATGTATTGCTAATTGTTTTTAAAAATAATATATGTCTGAGATTATGTCTTTAAAGTTGTATAAGATACTAGTGTTAGAGGCATTTTTTAAATAGTTAAACCCTAAAGCAAACTGCTTCTTTAAATATGTGGAAATTGACTTTCTGTACAGTAAAAACGCAGAATCTCTGCAAAGTTTTAATTAAGAATAATTTAAAAAATCTATATTAAAATGTTTCATTCTAACAGCTTAGTAGAGGTTTTTATTTCAAAAAAGTTTATTTTTTTTTTTTTACATGTTACAGCATAAAACGCTGTGTTGTGCTAGTACTAGCAGGGAAAATGTATTGTGCTGAAGTGGTAAAAAACAATGTGATTTATAAATTAATTCCCTGCACTGTTTTTGTTAAAAATATTTTTCATTAAAATTAAACTTTCACTTGGCTGGTTGCATGTTTGAATTCATTATGAGGGCATCATGCAAACACAAAGTTGAACAAGAAAATTATATATAAGAAATAAAGGAGTTGTATGGGAGGCAACATATTAAAAAATATAAAGGTTTGGTGTCATACATGAGGTGAGATTTTCATTCTGTTTGCTGAATAGTAATAGTAATAGTAAGATTATTTAGCTACTCAAGTAATGATGTCATAAAATGACTTAAATCAGCTTATGTTAATAAGAAAAAAATGTTTAAACAAAAGATTCAAAGAAGGCAGCAAATGATTGGTTGCTGGGGTGGGTCAAGAAAGCCAGGTACTATATACTGAAAACAAAGTAACTCCCAGCCATTCATACAGGGGAGAGATATAGAAAGTATCAAAAGCCAAAGGGAAGAGCAAACAAATCAGAAAACTAATGCTTATTAGGTCAGATGAGAGGAAGCTATTCCATAATATAAGGTTTAAGAAGAGAACAGATATAAATAAAAACTAAATAAATAAACATGATAATAGATGATCTGGATTATTATTTTTCTCACCATAAGAGGAAGATCTAACTAAACTTGTATTTTAAATAAAACAGCAGCACGAAGAGAGAAGAGCCATGTGCATGACAGACATTGCAGTATTTCTGGGTTGTTTTTGTTTTTGTTTTTGTTTTTGTTTTGCGGGGGAGACAGAGTCTCACTCTGTTGCCTGGGCTAGAGTGCCGTGGCGTCAGCCTAGCTCACAGCAACCTCAAATTCCTGGGCTCAAGCGATCCTTCTGCCTCAGCCTCCTAAGTAGCTGGGACTACAGGCATGCGCCACCATGCCCAGCTAATTTTTTCTATATATATTTTTAGTTGTCCAGATAATTTCTTTCTATTTTTAGTAGAGACGGGGGTCTCACTCTTGCTCAGGATGGTCTCGAACTCCTGACCTCGAGCTATCCACCCGCCTCAGCCTCCCAGAGTGCTAGGATTACAGACGTGAGCCACCATGCCCAGCCATTGCAGTATTTTTGATTCATATTTTCCCGCCTAAAACATATCCCTCCTTTCTCTTACCAATGCATTCCCCACAGTAGTCTCTCTGTGGCCAATGGTAAAATGTAAGGTATTGGTTATCTAGAATGAGTAACATATTGCTCAATAACAGCCCTATCAATGCTATAATACTTCAAGGAGAAAGGGATAAGGATCACAGGGGAGCTAATGATATAAGTAATAGAGAAATTGGGAAGAAGCTATGATTCTGTCTAATCATAAGATCCAACAAGACATTCAGGGATTGAGAAAAGTCCATTAAACTGAACCTTGAAAGCTGGGAAGGATTTGAAGATTCATAGAAAGGAAGAATAATATTTCAACTGGGGTTATCAGCATGAGCAAGGGCTTCAAAGTATAGGACATGTGGTATAAACATTTATAATAGCGAAAAGGGAGTTTGATAGATGCATCATGAGAGTGAATGGAGAATGGGAAAAATAGAAGTTGTAAGATAAGTGTGAATGAGATGACAGAGAACATAGGCTAAAGAATTTTTTTTTTAGATTAGACTCCTGAAGAGCTCTTACTTCAACTTAAAATTTTATTATACTAGATGTATTTCCTGCATGGTTTGTCTCCCTAGTCATTGTCTACAGTACTCTGAGAAGCTATAGGAATATGCAGGTGCAGACCCAGTATCATCTCCAGTGCTGTGGAAAGGGACTGTACACCGTGGGGCAGAGCCCTACTCTCCCCTGTGCCATTTGGACAAAGCCCAGAGAGAGTAACCTCCTGGGGTATTCACAATTGGAATGAATATTTTATTTTTTAGGCCCAGGGATCAAAAAGTTTTTGAGGGCAGAAATGAACTGAGTTACCCCTTTAGAAAAATTCATCTAGCAGCTATGAGTAAAATTTATTGAGGAGGAAAGGCTGGAGATAGGGAAAATACATTTAAAAGGTTACTATTATAGTCCCTGCAAAAAGTAATGAGTTCTGAATGCTGGCAATGAGAGTGAAAGTGAAGAGAAGGGATAGAATCCAAAGACATACAGACTTAGAATCCATGTGACTTGGCCATGAGAGTCAACTTAAATTTTTTCTTCAAATAGGACAGTCTGTTTTTTAGCGGAATCTCTGAAAGAATGATGGGACACAGAATAGGGAAATTTTAGTGGAAGTTCAGGAAAGATTTTGTGCATGGAACATGCATACAAGTCAGTGCAATTTTAGGTCAAGAACAGCTTTAAAAAACTGGATACTAAAGTAGTTGATGGAGAAGAAGGCATAGAAATTGAGACTTAAAATTAAATTCCTCGCATTCGGACTTTATATTTTTTTAAGTTATTTGAGGATTCAGATAATCTTACCTTCTTCTAAGATTACTAAGCCTTTCAAATGCTTTTCTCTGGAAGCAAATAACTAGTTTTGTAGAACAAAGTTATCCCAGAGCCATGGTAGAAAAGAAGTGACATAGTTTGAGAGATGGTTAAGTGGAAATAATTTGATTTTGATGGAGAATCGGGGAGGTAGGTATAAGATTAGGTCTTGACAGTTCTCATTGGATACACAATAACTATACTCCACCTGTATCAATTCAATAATAAGTGCTGCCAATTGTAATCTGTGTATTACCACAAAATATCATCTTGGTATGTTTGCACTTACTTTGTGACTCCATGTTCCACTCCAGCTTTCCTTTCCTTAGGTAGGTAAGCATGACTTCGTCTGTTTGTTGTTTATGCAGTAGTTGTGTGTTCTCTTCCCCCAAGAAGCAAGCACATTGAAGGAAGACTGAGCTTTTGAAAGCTCTCTCAAACATTCATCAGTTTTTATGACAATTATGAAATTTAAGAGGAAAAAAAAAACATTAAGTCAAGAGAGAAGTAAGGCTGTTATATTGACTTCTATAAAAACTGTTCTTTAATAGCCCAAACCACTTCTAAGTAATCTACAAAAAATCTTCACATTATGCAAACGCTCAGGTTTGTATCAATATAACAGTGTTCCATTTATGTATTGCTGCATAACAAACCATCCCAAAACTTAGTGGCTTAAAACAATTTATTATTATTGCTCGTGGTTTGATGAGTTGACTGAGCTCAGCTGGTAGGCCCTTGCCTGGATCTCTCATATGGTTATAGTCATATTCCAACTGGACTGGAGTCATCTGAAACTTCACTGGCCTGGACATCCCGAATGGCTCATTCGCATGCTGGCAGTTGATGCTAGCTGTCATCTGGGAATTCAGCTGGTACTGTCTAATGGAGCACTACACATGACCTCTTCGTGTTTCTTGGGCTCCCCCCAGTATGTTCTGAGTCCCAACAGGGGGCCCCGGAGCAAGTAATTATTCTAAGAGTACCAGAAGCTGCAAAACTTATGACCTAGCTTCGAAAGTCATGCAGCATCACATCTACCATATCCTGTGTTCACAAAGAAAGTCATACAGCCAGCTCACATTCAAGGGGAGGAGGGTGTACAAAGACATTGATACTGAGAGGCATGGCTCATTGGCGAGGAGTGGAGAGCGTACCTGTCTTTGGGGACTAGCTACTATATGTAGTAAAACAATAAAGCAGGATGATCAGGGGAAATTAGACCATATCCAGTAGATAAGGGTTTTACTGAATGACATTACTGCTACTGGTGGAGTTTTTGGTCCTCATTTACCCACTTCCTTTAGAGAAATAAGGATCTAGAAGTTTATTTCTCTCTTACGTAACAGTCCAAGGCAGGCATTCCAGATGGACAAATAGTTCTGCCCCCCACAAACCATGTTTAGGGACCAGGTTCCTTCCATCCTGTTTCTCTGCCGTTGCCCAGGCAGTGTTCTCATCTGCATGGTCACAGCTGCGCTGCAAGTTCATCATTATCCTGGATCACAGGAAGAGGGAAATAAGAACATAGAGGAGGTGTGCCCAGTTTCTTAAAGCACTGGCCAGAAGTGATATAAGTCAATCCCATGCTTGTTCCATTAGCAAGGACTTATTCAAATGGCCATAGCTAACTCAAGAGAGCAGGGAAATGCAATGTGTTTGCTTCCATGTGCTTGGTTACAATTGTTTTAGCAAAAGTTTAATGACCATTTAGCAGTTTTCACAATAGCATGTAAATAAACCATTACAAAACAATGTGATGGTCTTTCACTAGAAAAACATACAAAGTGATATGAACACCCAGTGGGATGTCACTAGCTTAGCTTCAGTGTTTGGGAAAGGTTTTCATAGGAAGTAAAATTTGAACTGGTTCCAGAAGTAATGAATAGAGAAAAATAGGGAGGGCATTCTAGGCAAAAAAAATACACACACACACACACACACACACACACACCCCCAGGTACAGAATACAAAAGAGTGTTCTAGGTGTGAGCAATGGCAAAAATCTGATATGGCTGAGCGCAGAAACTGTAGTATGAGGCATTATAGAAAATGTGCTCCAAAGATAGAAGGGATTCTGCTAAGGAGTAGATTGGACTTTATTCTGCAGGGATAATAGGGAGCTATCAGAAGTTTGTAAATTTGGGACTGGCATAATCACATTGGTAGTGGTGTGAAGAGAAGAGATTAAATGAGAGGAGACCAGTTAGGAGTATATTATGGGGTTGGGACATATGAGAATTAAATCAAAGCGGGTATCATGGAGATGGGAGAGGAAGGAAGAGTTCGTCTAGGCAACTGAGACTACAACTTACTTATATGGAAAGGTTGAAGGGAGGATGAATGCTGCCTAACTTTGCAAGACAGATGATTGGTGTTGCCATTAACCAATGTAAGCACAAGAGGAGAATACAGATTTTCTAGGGTGAGATTTTTAATTTGTTTTTGAACATAAAGAATTTTTAGTATCTGCCACATATCCATATTTCTAATCCATTTTTGCTGGTCTTGAAGGTAAGAGAAAAGAGTAGAAGATAAGTCTAAGTACTGGTTTGACCCCAAATAAATACATTTATTTGTTAGTCACATAGGCAGATATCCAGGAGAATATTGTGTCTTAACAACAAGGGGAACTAATTTGGCCTAGTCTGGTTGATGGCAGTAAGACTTTTAAGGATTCATCAGCCCTTTTATATTACCAGAATAATTCAGGCAGTACCCAGGGACTTGAGACAATAGTCATTCACTTATACCCAGCCACTCAGCACCTGCCTTGTGCAAAGACACAACTCTGAAACAACAGAGACAACCGCTGCTCTCAAAAAGCTACCCTGAGAAATGAAAGTTAGTCATTCCAGGTCAGTGAGGGTAAAGGGTGAGGGTGGAAGCACAGAAAAGAATATTTCAGGTTCCAGGCAAAGGCAAGAGCCTACATGGTAAGTTTAAGAACTGAAAAAAGTCCATTATTGCTGGAAAGTAGAGTATGGGGAGGCGGGGAGGTAAAAAGGAATGAGGCGGAGAGATGAGCAGGAGCCAGGTCACAGAGAGCTTCCTCGGCCTTGTAAAAGAGCATGGAGAGAAAGGATTTAAGGAAGGGAAGATAGTATGATTAGGTCTCCACTGTTCAGTGAACATTTTAGCTGTGACAAAGGGAGTGGATTGGAAGATGACGGGACTAAAAGCAAGGCTAGTTAGATCATCATGATGACCTGGATGAGGCAATGGAGATGGAGAAAATAGTTTGAGGTGAGAGTTCTTTAGGAGACTCCACAGAACCTGAATATTGATGGGCTTCGATGGGCGATAGGGCAGAAGGCACCAATGTGGCTTCCAGGTTTGTGGTTTGGACAGTTGTAGGGATGCCCTATCATTAAAAGAGAAAATGAAAACTGAAAGAGAAGCACATTTGTTGGGGGATGATGAGTTCAGTTGTGACATGCTGAGTCTGAGGCGCCTACAAGATTTCCAAGTAGAAATGAACACTAAACTATTAGATATATTGACTGAAGCTCAAGAGAGAGAGAGAGAGATTTAGGGGTGATAGGACAGATGAAGTCACCCTGGGAGGACACAATCAGTGAGAAGCACACATTTGGTGGCTGTGTAGCAAAGTCCCTGAGGAGCTGCAAAGAGGGAACCAACAGAGAATTACAGAGGAAATCAGAGGAAGGAAAGAGAGAAAAGCCAGGGGAAAAGAATACTCTAGGTCGGAGAGATGGTCAGCAGTGTCAAGGTCTAAAGGACACGAAAAGGTATCCTTAGCTCAGGGGTTGGCAGTCTTTTACTGTAAAGAGCCAGATGATAAATATTTTAGGTCTGCGTGCCATATGGTCTTGGTCACAACCGTTCATCTCTGCGTTGTGGTCCAAAAGCAACCCTAGACAACAATACACACAAATGACCAAGGCTCTGTTCTAGTGAAGCTTTATTTTATAGAAACAAGCAGCTGGCCTGCAGGTAGTAGTTAGCTACCCCCTGGTTTCAATTAATATCTCTCTGTAAAACAGTAGGGACAAAAGCCAGATTGGAGATGAAGAAATGAAAATAAAATGCCTATAATTAAAACCACAATGAGATACCACCTCATACCTGTTAGAATGGCTTTTTTCAAAAGATAAGTGTTGAGAAGGTTGTAGAGAAAAGGGAACTCTTGCACGCTCTTGATGGGAATCTAAATAAGCAGGAGCCATTATGGAAAACAGAATGGAGGTTTCTAAAAAAATTAAAAATAGGACTACTGTATGATCTAGCAATTCCACTTCTGGATATATTTCTAAAGGACATGAAGTTAGTATTTCAAAAAGATTAGCACTCCCATGTTCACTGCGGCAGCACTCACAATAGCCAAGATATGGAATCAACCTGAGTGTCTATCAGTGGATGAACAGATAAAGAAAATGTGGTACATATACACAATGGAACACTATTAAGCCTTGAAAAAGAAGAAATTCTATAACTTCCCACAACATGGATGAACCTAGAGGATGTAATGCTAAGTGAAATAAGCCAGGCACATAAAGAAAAATACTGCACGATCTCACTTATGTGTGGAATCAAAAAAAGTCATAGAAGTAGAGTAGAATGGTTGTTGCTGGGCACAGGGGGCAGGGAGTGGAGGAGAATGAGGAGATGTTGGTCAATAACAGGAATAAATTTTGGAGATCTGTTGTGCAGCATGGTGATGATCGTTAATAACAATGTACTGTGTACTTGAAAATTGCTAAGAGAGGAGATTTTAAATGTTTTTACCACCAAAAAAATGATAAGTATGTGAGGTTCTGGTTATGTAAATTAGCTTGATTTAATCATTCCTGATACAGACATAACCTCAGAGGTATTTCAGATTTGGTTCCAGACCATCAAAATAAAGTTAGTTTCTCAATAAAGCAAGTCACACAGATATTTTGATTTCCTGGTACACACAAAAGTTATGTTTACACTATACTGTAATCTATTAAGTGTACAATGACATTATATCTAAGGAAAAACAATGTATATACCTTACTTTAAAAATATTTGTTAAAAAAAATGCTGACACAGAGACACGAAGTGAGCACATACTGTTGGAAAAATGGCACCAATAGACTTGCTCCACACAGCATTGCCACAAACCTTCAATTTGTAAAAAATGCAGTATCTACAAAGCACAATAAAACAAGGTATACTTGTACATATATCAAAACATCACATTGTGCCCCATAAATATATATAATAAAAGAAAAAGAAAAGGAAATGGCTGTGGAAGAGAAAGGAAATATTTTAAAACAACTGGAAGACAGTGGAGTCAAAGGAGGTTTTGGTTTATTTGTTTAAGATGAAAGAGTCTTGAATGATTGTAACTTATGTAAATAGCCAGTGAGAATGTGAAGATGCAAAGGAGAATTAGGTTATAGAAGGGAGATGCCTTTGATGTTAAGCAGGATTTGATCCAGAGCTCAATCTAGGGAAGAAATTGCCATTAGAGAGAAGAAGGAGGATGAGTTTAATCCTGACAGGTCTTCAGATTGGTGGTGAAAAGTGAAAGAATTCTATTCTGATGAATTTTGGTTTTGCCTTCAATTAGCAGACCAGGTCATATGCTCAAGGGGAAGACTGCAATCTAAGGTTTGATAAGTGAAGAGTGCAAGGTTTTTGCACTCTTCACTTAGTTTTGCAAATGAAAATATCTATATGTTTCTATTTAAAAAGGTCATTCTAAAAAAAAATCAAACAATGAAAAGAAATCAAAATCCCTAATCATGCCACCCCTGAGAAATAACATGTTTCTGTTAACAGTGCACACAGACTTCTAGATTTTTGTGTAATGTAAATATCTGCTAAACATAAATAGGTTTATGCATATTGCTCTATAACTTGATTTTCTTTCTATTGCTTTTTTCCAATTACAAAAATAATATATTCTTGTTACCAAAAAAAGAAGAAATGTATATATTAATATTATGTATTATAGTTGGATATTTTTTCGTATCAGTGTTATGTAGATACAGCTTTATTCTTTTTAGCAACCACATTATATTTAATTGATTGAATGTATCGTAATTTATTTTATTGAGCCTCTATTGAAAATTATTTCTTTTTCCCCATTTTTTGGCTAATGCTAACAGTATTGAAGTAAATATCTTTGTAAATTTTTGCTAGTGTTTCTGCAAAATAATTTTTTTTTTTTTTTTGAGACAGAGTCTCACTCTATTGTCCCAGCTGGCATGTAGTGATGTCAGCCTAGCTCACAGCAACCTCAAACTCCTGGAGCTCAGGTGATCCTCATGCCTCAGCCTCCTGAGTAGCTGGGACTAACGGCATGCACCACCATGTCTGGCCAATTTTTTCTGTTTTTAGCGGACATGGGGCCTCACTCTTGCTCAAGCTGGTTTCAAACTCCTGAGCTGGAGCGGTCCTCCAACCTCAGCCTCCCAGACTGCTAGGATTACAGGCATGAGCCACCACTCCCAGCCTTAAAATAAATTTTAAAAAGTGAAATTTGTAGGTCAAAAGGTAGACACATATTTCATTTGGAAAGATATAGCAAATTGCTCTGCAAAATAGCTGTACATGTTTACATTTATAACCTCCTTGTTATTAATGATTTTAATCTTTGCTAATCTGCAAAATTTCTCAATTAAATATATATTTATTTGGTAAGCAGCAAGGTTGAGCATATTTTTATATAATTATTGGCCATTTATATTTATCCCATAAATTACAAGTCTTTGTTTTTCTATTGGCTTTGTTGTTTCTTTGTCGATTTGCAGGAGTCCTTTATAAATGATGGATAATTTATTGTATTTGGCATATTTTTGCCCAGTTTGCCTTTTATCTTTTCATTTTGCTTATGGAGTTTGCTGGGGGTTTTTTCCATGCAGAAGTTTTTAATTTTTATGTAGCCAAAAATGTAAATTATTTTTCTATAATTTCTAGTTTTATTGCCATGCCTTAAGTCCCTCTCCACAATCATACATATATTATCTTTTATTTTCTTTTAAAGATTCCATGGTTTTTTTAAAACAACTTTTTTTTTTTATTGTTTGTTGTTTATAGGGGTACAGGTGTTTAGGTTACGTATGTTGCCCTTGCCCCCCCTTCCCCCCAAGTCCCAGTCCCAAGCGTGTCCATCTCTCGGAGGGTGCGCATTGCACCCTTTG